>PNEQ01057723.1:5832-80821 GCA_003012365.1 Medauroidea extradentata
GGTAATGAAACCGTTGATTAAACTTGATTTTGCAGAACGCAGCGAAAATAAGAACGACTGTGTCTTTGATAATGCGTGAAAATAATGTTGATATGTGTAATACTCTTATTGCTAGAGCGATAGTAATATTAGCCTTGATTTATATGGGGTTAATGCGGGTTGCATACATGCGCCTGAAACACTGACACGGCCTCTTAAGACTCAAGACGACAGTGTGTGGGATTTATGAACTCAGTGTTGCCAGACGAAGCAAACAATCCTAGAGCAAAACAGCTCGTATTATCGATAATTATTACGTGATAGAGGCAGGTACACCAGTTAGGCCTAAGGGAAGTTAACGCGGTATTGTTCGTAGACCAATACCTTTTACATAAGTTTATAATGTTTTAAATTCAGTAGTGTTTGCCTACTTTGATGTAAGGATACTCAACAGACTGTAACAGCACGCAGAGCTGAATTTTTACGAGTGTATTATTGGTCTTTACGTCTTGTCGACAGCGATGTCAAGGGAGACGCAATTATAGCTGAAACTGGAAGAATTTTCGGCCGTGCCTTTATTTAAAGTAAACATCACAGGACTTGCCTGGAGTGATTACGGAAACCGCGGAAAGCCGAAATCAGGATCACCGGAGACGGGGGTCGAACCCTGATTTTCACGCATGCGGATCCAAAGTATAACCGCCGCGGAACTTTTTTCGGTAAAAAAATTACTAATTATATTAGAGAGTGAAAAACGGAAATCTTCGTTGCTAAAATAGTCTCCAATACACCGTTACTTGTTGCTCTTTAGATGATTGGGCGTATTTACCTGTCTGTAGACACAAACGGTGAATATCAGCATGTAACAATTCTTGTTTGTTCAGTCAAACGGGAACAAACTAATAAAGAAGAAACATTATGGGTAGAGCCCGGTAATTTTCGCGAAAAGAATTTTGCAACACTTTGTTTCAGTGCCTTTACGTGCACATCTGCATCTCTGCTATGTGGTCAGTGATTGGATGCCGTAACACCCAGCGTCTGGAGGTTCAACCCACAAATCACAGACGTGATGTGTCGCTGTTATCCGTGTACTGATTGGCGCAGTCAAATGAGTAACGACTCTGCACAAAAAAACTCTGTCAATAGCTATGAAGTTGAACTGCAGGTGTGCACGTAAGACACTGAAACAAAGTGGGGCAAAAATCTTTTCACGAAAACTACAGGGCCCTAATTATGGGACATGTATACATACTACATTCTAACCTAGAAAACAGTCTGGCGATAAATTTGTATTGAGGTTGCCAGACACGACGATGATCCACGACCAGTCGCAAGATAGAAACGTTTCAGGCTGTTGGCATGCGTGTTTGATCGCGGTACCTTCTTGTTTTGTATCCTTGATCCGCAGAGTCAGCTTAAATCATATTAACTATAACTGAAGTCATCGCTGAAACATTAAATCTCTTCACTACATGTTACGCTGGAACATTTTACTAAATTTCCTAGTCATTCGTGTGTAAAGACCCTAAAATTTCGCGAATTCATTTAAGATGACGTAAAATTTCAAATTCCTGTAGCAGAAAAGTTAGTAAGACCGACTTCTTAAGAATAATAATAGGCCTACTTCAGTAGTGGCTTATCATGGTCATGTTCCAAGGCTAGGTTTGTCGTAATCCGACTATACACATTGAACACTTGTCATTAATGCGCCCAATTAACAGAGACGTGCAAAATTTGCGTTATTATCTGTCTGCAGACTAGATTCCAAAATGCGCCTTTTTTGACATCATTCTTTGGCCGACATTTTCGTGACTTTCTTGCGAGGAACACATCCGTCCAATTATTACACGTTCCGTGGTAGGATGGTCAGTCTTCGGTAAACCGGACACAAATGTAAATAACATTAATAGATATTATGGGTAGGGCCCGGTAGTTTTCGCGAAAAAATTTTTGCCCCACTTTGTTTCAGTGCCTTACGTGTACACCTGCAGTTCAACTTCATGGCTATTGACAGAGTGTTTTTGTGCAGAGTCGTTATTCATTTGACTGTGCCAATCAGTACACGGATAACTGTGACACAACACGTCTGTGATTTGCGGGTTTAACCTCCAGACGCTGGGTGTTACGGCATCCAATCACTGACTACATAGCAGAGATGCAGGTGCGCACGTTAGACACTGAAACAAAGTGTTGCAAAATTCTTTTCGCGAAAATTACCGGGCTCTAATTATGGTATATCGCGAAAAATTTTTGTGCCAACATAGCCTTGAAATCACTAGTTTCTTGTGACACATATGTAGGGACTGGAAAAATTCGCGAATTCAATGACCAGCAGGCAAGAATCCATTGTACTATGCATACTCAAGCCCCGACTATTAGTCAACTAGTTGCTACTCAGTGGAACATCAGACAATGAACCAATAAACGGGGCTTGAGTGTAATAGATTCTAGCCTACAGGTAATTGAATTCGCGAAATTTTACCAGTCCCTACATATATGATCGGGTGATAAACGCCTGACACAAAGTAGCTGTCTGCAGGCCAATAATAGGAATCAAATATAGCGGTAGCGGGATTCTTATTGGCTTAGTCAAATAGGGCAACAGCTCTACGTACGAGCGAAAGCTAGCCGTCTTTTCATAAGCTGAATGTCCGTTGAAACCCAGCAAACAGTCAAGTTTTCCCGCGATAAACCATCATCCCTACTGATATTGCAGCCTCGAAAGAGAAAGTATTCAATACATTTAGGCTATCAAGTGAGTATTCTTGGGTCAGTTCCAAAATTCCTCGGAAGTGTCCGGAAGCTAGCCTACTCAGCTGATACCAGGATAGTGGTATGCGTGGCAACACTGTTCGCAACGCCTGCCATGTGTGGTCGGCAAGCAGACGACAAAGCAAGGCAAGATGGTCGGGATGCTCTTCCCCTTCTCAGCCGGTGACAGCTGTGACCGATCGCCTTAACCTGCAGGGGGTCACGGTACGTCGGCCACCCAGGGACCCACCCCTGGCCAATGAGGATCCCCCATCTCTCACCACCCACCGCGTGCCAGAGAGCACCGCCCGCCCGCCGGCGAAGACATGGCAACGTCGACCCTGCCCTGCTGCTTCTTTTGGCTCTTGCCTGCCGACAACAGGAGCAGATATGCAGTAGGGCTGTGCAGTCTCCTGATATTTCGGTATTGTTACAAATGGCTTGGTGTGGAAATGTTCTAGAGGGTGCGATGGTAGGGACCCTAATTTTCGCGAAAAGAACTTTGCCTCATTTTGTTTCGATTCCTTACGTGCACATCTGCATTTCTGCTGCATGGTTATTGGTAGCGTGTCTAAATAAAGAGTCGTATCTCATTTGACTGAGCCAATTACAATAACGTTCCTGCAACAACACAGGTCTGTGATTTGCCGGTAGAATCCCAAGACTCATTATGGCGAAAAGATTTTTGCAACATTTGGTTTCGATGCGTCATGTGCACACCTGCAGCTCTGCTACATCGTCTGTGATTGGATGATTTTACCCTCACTTGCCTTGGCAAATTATAGACGTACGGAGTGACAATAATCTTATTCTGATTGGTGCAGTCAAATGAGAAACGTGTCTGAACATAGACACGCTGCCAATAACCTTGAAACAGAACTGCCGATGTGCACGAGAGACACTGAAACAAAGTGGGGCAAAAATATTTTCGCGACAAAATCGTGGCCCTACTCATGAGAGTTAAAGCATCCAATCATTGACCACGAAGCAGAAGTGCAAGTGTGCACGTACGGCACCGAAACAGTGTGAGGCAAAGTTCTTTTCGCGAAAATTAGGGTCCCTCGTGACAAGCAACGACTTTACACAACACTGAGTTGCCTGTAAAAACATTATACGGTAAGAGGCAGGTGTTTACTTCTGCCAATAGCGTACAAGAGAGCCCAATGATAGGCATAAAATATTACAATAACGGGATTCTTATTGGCTCAGTCAAATAGGGTAACAGCTCCACGTACAAACGAAAGCCAGTAATCTTTTGATAAGCTGTTTTCATGCGATAAACCATCATCTCTACCAATACTTTTTAGTGTGTTTTCTTTTTGTAGTTTTAGCAATCTGGGAATTTTTTCGTGGAAAAGTGTTTGCCAAACACCGTTTCGGCATTGTTCTTCGGCTATGCACAAAGCCACTCGACCTTGGAAACCCAGTTTCCAAAGAAATATAACACCATTACGTATTTTATAATCCAGCTATAAGAGACTTAGGAAATAAACCGTGCAATTTTGTGGCAAGTAAGCTTCATAGTCCTATGAATTCCCGAAATCGGTGTGTAATTGTACCGGCTGTTAGTGTTTGTAGAATGCAGTTTACCCGTTTGATTGTTTTACACGAATTTTTTCACGCGTGCTGTTTCTTGGTGGAATTTTTATTGATGTTATCACAATGAGTTACTTTAATTTTGGATTATTACGCTAAGTTTCTTTATCACGGTCAAAAGTTACCCGTTCAGAAATTTATATTGATTATAGTACTCCCTTGTTATGATGTTATTGTTGTTACGTTTTCTACATGTTAGGTTTATATTTTTTTCTTTCTGGAGATGGCATGCGCCGAGAGATAGCGACCGTATCGTATTGTAAGCGCCCTAGTTCTCTTGTTTTTCTTTCAAAATTAAAAATAAATAGAACTACGGAAAAACGTCTTCGTCATTGTAACTAAATGAATTTCACAGCCACATTTATATCAAAATAAACTGATAAATAGTTCCCGAGCGTAAACTTCGTAATTTCGAATAGCCACGTCGCTATAGGTCGAGACGAATGTTTGCTGTGTAAGTACCGTATTTCAAGAAAACAGCATGTTCGGCCAGCGGTATTCACACCCACACACAACGGCCAGCCCGTATATGCGGGGATTAGCTCCGCGGCAGGTGATGTAACGAGCCGTGTGCACGTGAATTATGCAAATTTGTCACATATGAGAATCGCCGTGTTCGCTCACTGCACGTATGAGGGCGATGGGAATAATTTTTCTAACAGTAGTTTTTAAACGGGACAAGAAAATGCACTTACGACTTACAACCTGGAGCATATTTGTGTGGTCAGAATAGTATGCAAGATAATTACGCTTGGATAATTTATTCGTTAGCCTACAACACCGGTGTACACTGTAAAAAATTTTTTGTACTTTTACAAGGAAAAGCCTTGGAAACCCAGTTGCCAAAGAAATTCCTTGTAAAACTACAATGGTTATCCTTATAATAAAATACATAGTATAGCTTTGTAAAATTACAAGAACTAGCCTTGTAGCTGTATTTTCAATAAGGAAAATAATAAATTTAAATGTTAATTGTACTTCATAAATAACACTGAACTTATTTATCAAATAAACTTAGAATAAAGGACGTATACAAGAGATTATTTTGAAACAATAAAAAGTCTAGGGAGGGTTCTAAGTTTCGAACCACTAACCCCACGCTTAGAATCTACACGCCTTACCCCTACACCACCGTTACTTACATGTAGTTTATGTCTCTCTTTATTTGTATACATTCAATGTAAAGTTCAGTAATAATTCTTCCTTTTAAAGTACGCAATTAATATAAATATTCACTTTATTCCAGAAAAATTCTTCTCAGTGGTTGTGATCTTTGCATAAGTAATTTCCGACGAACTTACGATTTTTGTAGTCTACCACACATTTTTTTCTAAGTTTTTTTTTGCAAACAAAATCCTTTTAACATTATAAACTAATAATTTTACAAGGAATATTTTCAACATTTACAAATGTTTGTACAACTACGAAAAAGTGCCTTGTCATATTTTACAAAAAAATTTACAGTGCAGTAACTGTCGGTATGGGTACAAAGAATTCCTTTGTAGTATTACAAAGTTTGCCTTTGTAACTTCAAAAAATAATGATTTTACAAGGGTATTCTTTGTACTTTTACGAGGATTTGTAAAAGTACAAAGAATAACCTTGTAAATTTTACAAATTTTTTTTAGAGGTGTGCTGAGAAGGTACGTGTGGTAAAACTGATAAGGACTGGGACTTTTTCCTAAGTAATCAAAGAAGCGGTTGAACCTTTTCTATACTAACAAGATAACACTGCACATACGAAAATATCTATTACTTTAATAGTTCATAGATAATTTATCGGGGAAAACATTGCAGTGAGTAAAGTGATAGAAATTTATTTATGTCGCTATTTGAGGTGTTTTGCGGCATTTAAGAACAAAATACAAGAATGGGAAAGTTATGGTGTATGTTCAACAACAGCATAATATTACAGTGACTTAAAATCCGCTTGTTAATAGAATAGCAACACTATTTGGTAACTTTTGGCATTTACGTGATCATGTAAAATAGTGTGTGTAATCAGTTCATCACTTATTACAATAGCTTACAGATTAAATGCTTTGTGGTATATTTTTAGTAGTTAGGAGTTCATAAAATTAAATTACTAAATAAATAATTTTAATAGATTGGGATTTAACTTACGGTTTGGGTTCAGAATTCTGATATTCAAAGAAATTGGATTTTTGAAAAATGTTCCCTAATTCTAACATTCAGAATTGTGACTAGTTCCTCATAATTATAGAGATGATGGTTTATCGCGGGAAAACTTGACTATTTGCTGTGTTTCAACGCACGTGCAGCTTACGAAAAGTTTAACCGACTTTCGCGTGTATGTAGAGCTGCTTCCCCATTTGATTAAGCCAATAAGAATCCTGCTATTGTATTGTAATAGTTGATGCATATTATTGGTCTGCAGACACCTACGTTGTGTTAGTGTTTTTCAAGGCTATGTTGGAACAAAACATTTTCGTGATTTACCATCATTAGAGACACTGGAAAATCGCGAAAATATTTAAAATAGTCTCCAATAAACTGTAGTATCGCAATCGCGACACGTGTGAACAGTTTTCTGGCAAATCTCACACGTTCTGAGTTAAAACTGTACAGTTATAATTGGGTATGTTGAAGAGGTACACAGTGCTTCATATAAACTATAGCCAATGTCGATACAAAACCTCTATTGTTATACATAGCATGTTGGAGCCTAGCAAACAATCAACTTTTCCCGCGGTATACCAGTGTCTCTAACCATCATCCCTCCCTATAATTAGGGACCTGAAAAATTCGCGTTTTCTTTTACACACACTCTAGAATTCCAGATACTATAAGTTCGTGTAATTTTCACAATTGGCCCTTGACTTATTGGACATCCTCTGGAAGTCTCTGAGCCAATAATAACAATAAACCTTAACGTGCCCCATACCACTATATTAGCGACTAACAAATAAATAGAGCCACGATTTTATGGCGAAAAGATTTTTGCAGCATTTGGTTTCAATGCGTCATGTGCACGTCTGCTGTTGTGCTACATCGTCTGTGATTGGATGCTTTTACTCTCACTTGCATTGGCGAATTACAGACGTACGGAGCTACAATAATCATATTCTAATTGGAGCAATCAAATGAGAGGCGTTTCTGAACAAAGACACGCTACCAATAACCTTGAAGCAGAGCTGACGATGTGCACAGGAGACACTGAAACACAGTGGGGCAAAAATCTTTTCGCGACAAAATCGTGGCCCTACTAATAAACACCTGATGATGTCTGCTTGAATACACATATATTCTTGGAGGCTAGCCTACAGGTCAATGAACCCCCGAATTTTTCCGGTCTCTATGTATTATATATTATTTATATTTTTTTTGCTTATTAGGGGCTTTAACCACTTGCTCTTCTACACATAATATGTGAGTTGGTACCTAAATACTCAAGAGGTCAGTTTGCAGTAAGGAGAGTTTACTGTTATTGGTTCATTCTTGGAAACAAACACTGGTTGTTATACTGACCAGATCATATTAGCTGTCTGGTAGCTTATGGTTTACCAAAGGTATTTATACTCGCAATGATGATCTTGTCTCAACGGAGCGGTGTATAGAGAACATTAGAAAGTCGCCAAAATAGCCGAAATGTGAAATCGGTTCTGGTTCAAACTTCGACTTAATAGACGTCGTGTACACAGCGCACCTCGATCTCCACTGACGACTGTTTCATGCCGAAGAATTGCAACATTTCCATGTCTCAACTCGATGGGATGAATGTCAGTTAATGACTGGGGTGTCGTGTGAAAAGAAAGCTGGACGTTGATTTACGTGCGAAATTAAACCTCGCCTAGCCTGCAATATTCTCTCTGACGGACAGGAGCACGATCAAATACGTACTGTACAAATCTAAGTCTTGCAGGCAGCAGTTGTCGACCCGGACTTGTCTATATGTCTGGCTGTGCTATAGCTAGAGTCACGAATTTGTGACACACAGAGATTTTTCCATCATTTGGTTTTAATGCCTTGTGTACACATCTGCAGCCAAAAATAAATAATTTTTGTATTAAAAAAAATTGCTGAAATTTGAAATTAAAATTTAATTTTTAAAAACACAAAAAAAAATGTTTTTATATAGGAGACGTTATAGCCTACAACATCGTTATTTACTGTACATTTTTTTAGTTTGATATGTTTGTTGGTTTTAGTGGCATAGATAAAACCGCGAAATGAAAATTTTGACGTTTACGAGTCATTAAGCCAAAAGTATGAGAAATAAAAAAATTTAACAAGAGCAAAATTTTGTTACAATTTATGTCTAAAAAAAAAAAGAGAAAGGAAGATATCTGGAACAAATATAAAAATATGACATTGAAAACTGAAGTAGACCTTGTCTTAACTCTCGCTTGTCACTTGTCTACGGTTTATAGTGGCAAATCGCTAGGGCCCTGTAGTTTTCGCGAAAAGATTTTTGCCCCACTTTGTTTCAGTGTCTTACGTGTACACCTGCAGTTCAACTTCATGGCTATTGACAGAGTGTTTTTGTGCAGAGTCGTTATTCATTTGACTGTGCCAATCAGTACATAGATAACTGTCACACATCACGTCTGTGACTTGCGGGTTTAATCTCCACACGCTGGGTGTTACGGCATCCAATCACTGACCACATAGCAGAGATGCAGGTGCGCACGTAAGGCACTGAAACAAAGTGATGCAAAATTCTTTTCGCGAAAATTACCGGGCTCTACAAATCGCATACGTACATAGTGCCACAATGACCGTATTCTGTCCGGAAAAAGACACTCAACAAGTAAACATGACGCAGAGCTGCCGATATGCACGCAGCTACTTGAAACAAAATTACGCAGAAATCATTTCACTACAAACTCGTGACTCTAGGCGTGGCTGTGCTGTATAAGTGCACATGAACGCAATAAACAACGATTTCCGTGGTTGCTCCAATTTATTACTCACAGTGATCATTGGACGAGAGAAATAATTGCACCATATTTACTTTCATACGTCGCATACACACTTCTGTAGAATGTTTTCAAATTAATTATAACAGTGTATTCTAAAGAATTATTTTGGTACCGCAACGATGCATAAGCGTCCTATGAAATTGTTTCCCACATAGGAACGTATTTGGAAACATATCACAGCAATGTGGAGGCATTTTAGGAAAATAAATACGATGCAATTGTTTCTCACATCCTTAGTATACAGTAAAATTTATTTGGAACTATACCTCAACGAAGTATCGGCGTAACTGTAGGGTAAAGCAGATGTAGTACAAATAGTTTTCCTCCCTACATCCTAACATAGTGTGAGAAGTTATTTGGAATTATACAACTATGTAGACTATATGCAGAAAATAGTTTCCCACACTCATTCCAGTGTAAGAAGTATATGCAATTGCTCCATCCATAAAGGACTACTATATTTTGGAAACAGTCAAATGCTTACTGAGGTTACCAAAGTTTAATGCTGAACATTTCTTAAATGCAGATTCAACGAATAATGAATGGTAACTCAATTTACCGGAAGTGTGTCAAAAATGAATTTACGATGCGGCCTGGCAAATGTTTTCACTGTTAAATAACATATATACACTTTCACCGGACCTGATTAATACCATAGGAGGGCAACTTATTCTCGTCCACGATAAAAAAAATTCGTACTTTTACGAGACTAAACTGTCTAAATTTTCCATATGTGTAGTGTGATATATTTTTATGATTAGAGTGTTTGATGTGAAACAAAATAACCAACGACGGCTTGTCACATTTTATAAAATATAATATTCTCCCTTGGAAACTAAACATCAAAAAAATTTTTTTGTGACATTTCCAACAATGGTTGTAAATTGCAAAATATTTTTTTTGTAAATGTACAATAATTATTTGTAAATAAACAAAAAATTTATTAATTGTACAGATATATTTGTATATTTACAAGCATTTCCTGTAATGTTTACACTTTTTTTTTTAAACGTACAAAAATATGATTTGGAAATTTGTTTCGAAAGAATTTTTTTAGGTGGATCGAGGTAACTGACGTGTCTTTTCTGCATGAGGATCTGAGTTCGATTACGCAGAACCATGGATGTATTTGCTGTGTTTTAATGTATCTAAGTTTAATTAATTTTATCCCGTGCTTCTTCTTCACATTCCTATTAGTTTTCAGGTCTAGTGGTGTGGTATTTTTTAAAAGTAATGTAAAAAGAAATATAATTAGAGAAATTAAGAATTCCACTGATCTGTATTGTACATATTGAGCGCCAGTCTTTATGTGTTGTCATTTTCATATCTGAATATTGCATACGATTGGTCACTCTGCTGTGGAACATTTTTAATTATTGGCTCAATCGTGTTCTCCGCTGAAATCCACGACATTCTGTAGGCCAGTGGAAGAAATAGAGCGAGCGAACAATGGCTTGTGGTCTAACGCGTACTTTGTAAGTATCTAAATATAATAAACCAAATTTCAGGCTTTTGTAAGTATTTTATATTGTGGTGGAAGAAAACCTGCTAGAATAAGGTTTATTGTACATCTTGGTGGGGCAGGGAGGCACCTGCTATTCGTATATTTGCATACAGCAGAATTGCGAGTGATAATCTAGTATAACTTATTTGCTGTAATTAGGCTATTCAGTACGCCAGTAAGACTTTATCGAGTAGTTTAATCTACGGGTTACAAGAAAGAACAGAACCTAATAGGAAGAAAACACATGGGGGCCGCGGGCTACAACAAACGCTGCATACAGCTTTCAACAATGAGAGGTCGAAATTGCCAGGAATGCCGAGCGCAGATATTTACTGCTCGTGATTTCTCTTCGGAAGGAGGCTCTGAAGCGTAGCCCAAGGCGCGAATCGTGTGCAGAACCAGTCCCGTTGCAGTCCATCACCACGGCTCGGGAGAGGTCCGCTGTGCCGGGCCGCGGGAAGATCATTGATTGCGAGGGAACAATGGCCGTGGAAACAGATAAGTGCCAGTGGTCACCCGAAGCAAATGAAGTGAGGTCATCCATTGTGCCGCGGATGGAGAAAACGTTTTGCTGTTGGGGTGGTCCATTGGCGTAATACGATAATGTGTCTATCACGTGTAAGGTTTCCAGTCCTACTTCGAACAGGCACAACGAAATTCTCTGGTATGTCGCTACCATTAAGAGGGCGTGGTGCTTGAGCTAGGCCTCTAGCCGTGGGCTCCTATTTATGCTATTGTAGTAAGTTTTATTTTTTAAATCCTGAAATGGAGCAGATATCGCAAATTCGTTATACAGAAACGTTGCAAACTGTTCGTACTATCTATACAATTTTTTTTTTAACATAAGATTTAATTGTTTTGGTTAATTACTGACTTCAAAAAATTTATATAATCCATAAATAACCAAAATTATAGTGACTTATGTTTTGAAAAAAATTATACTTCATAGTACAAACAATTTTTAACATTTCTCTGTAACGGTTTTGTGATACCTGCTTCCTTTCAGGATATAAAAAAATTAATCTCGCAAAAACAGCATAAATAGGAACCCGCGACCTTAAGAGAAAGATTTTTCCGGAACAAAAAAAAAGTATTAGTTAACTTCGTTAACAAACATGGCAGTGTGATCAGATATACGCTAAATTCTCGTTATAACTTGGCGACTGACTAGACTGTATACTCGAGTACAATTTGTGATTGTATTGCTCGCATTTCTTCATGAAATGTCGTTTATGTATTTGGCTGATTTATGCGAGTTGTCAATCCAACGTAGCGACTTGCATTCTTGTCTGCTTTCATAATATAACTCGGATTTCGCAGATCATCAAGTATGACGAGTTTCTAATGAACTATTTACGACGCCGTAATTTTGTAACTTGATTCCGACGCATAAGGTAAATTCGTTTATCTGGAAAAGCAGGTGTCAGTATTTCTGCACTGAACTGGTAACTCTATCCTGAATGACCAAGGAATATTAAAATACTAAATTATTTGTTTGTAATATTACAATGATTTTTTTTTGTAAAAGCAACTTTGTAGTCCAACAAAATGTATTGGTTTTGTCAGAAATTATATAGTTTTACACGAATCGCATCTTGTGATATGCATTTAATTGGCACAATGTGAATATTCACATTAATTATATGGAAAGTTAAAATTTTAAACGTTGAATACATAAAAATAAAAAAGGTGGTAAGAGTAATCTGAGTTCTTAATCGAGTTGATCTATAGTTACGGTGCGTGGCCGTCGAGCGGAAGGTTCTTCAGTTTTTTTTCTAGAATTCTCTACATGTACAATAATTTGTTCAGCAGCTTTTTTTTTATAAATAATTACATTTTCATTACCAGGATAAAGAAAACTTCAAAATCTTTTTTCATTACAGCATGTACAAAGAAAAATCTATCCATTGAAATTGTACAAACATGTACTTTGATTTTTTTTTTTTTTTTTTTAAGAAAAAAATTTGTAATTTCACAACGAATTTATTTGATTATTTGATAGTTGGGTCTCCAAGGATTTCCCTTTAGTGCAAAATTGTATTTAGAGTGAGCCTACGTCCGTTAATCTGGCAAACAGCGAAAACTTCTTTGACGTTAATAAATTGGTTGTACTACAGTTTTAGTGTATTTACTAATCCAGTTTGCTACTGTAGCAAGGTTGTGTAAGTGCCATAGTGGAACATTAGAATATTCCACACTCTAAACTTGAATTAGTGAGAAATGAACTATTTCGGTGAAATTCCAGTCGTTTTGGTAAAAACTGAGCAACTGAAGTTAGTGAAACTATGTTAATTGTTTCAATAACTAATTGCTGCTGATTTTTAAGTGATTTTCACTTATTCTTAGTGAATTTCACCTGCTGGTTTCAATGACTTGTACTTAGGAGTCAGAAACAAATTGTGAACTGGAATGTCACTGATTTTAACAACGTAAAATGAAAATTTATTGCAATGAAATATCTCAATTATTTCTGGATTACGTTCATAGCGTAGTTAGGACTTGTCGTGGGAAGCTGGTAGCACATCGCTTGTTACCGAGAGCGGTTTTCCCGCACGGAAATGCTTCAACGCTGGATGTGCAAAAATGGCCCCTATGGAGGAGTGGAGTTCAGACTGTTAAAAGGGATGAGAAGGCGGTGGTGAATTTCTCAGATTAATTACCCGTGAGGGTTTCGTGAACTTTGAACTGCGCCTCTCTCCCCACCCCTTTTTCCGTTTCCACACTCACAAGAATCTTTGGCGGGAGTATTTCTCCCCACCGCCTCCCAAGTTTTTCCAACCACCCCCTCGCCAACAACGGCCTCGGACTAACGTTCGCTGTCACGGGATGAGTTGTTTATGGGCCCGCGATCGTGCCTGGCTAGGAGGTAACTCATTACCTCTCGCTTGCCGGAGGAGAGAAAATAAGAGAGTTGAATGTCTGTCCGTGTCTGAGTGATCCCTGCCCCCCTCTACCCATTCCCATTTGCACACACTCGACTGCTCCTACATCACCGACAAGCGCGATTGGTCGGTCCTTGTGTTTTCGGATTCGTGGCGTGGGATACAATTAAGGGGGAAGTTCACGTGAAATTATTATTATTTTTATGACTTTTTATATTTGTACGAGATATTGTTTATTTTGTAGACATATGTTGTGACTATTTTTACAGTAATGAAAATGTTATAGCTTTCGTAGTTTTGGAATAATGGTAAGTGAATGCCAAAATTTGCGTAATAAGGTGACATATTTTGTTTCTTTTATAAAACCGTTTTGTGCAAATTTTGGCTTTTACTTGCCATTATTCAAAATGTGGGCCTATAAAACAAAGTCTTGTACAAATGTAGAAATTATTAAAGCCATTAACTTTTGCAGGAAGGAGGTGCCCCCTCCCCTTCTTTAGCAGCCATACACATAGCAGGCGCTAGATGCCGCGTTTGAGGGGAGCAATAAGGTCTAGACTCGCTTGTGCGTGAACAACCTAGTCGCCTTTATGCACGGAGCGCGAAAACGGAGCACAGTGTTTTGGTCGTTGAATTTTTTCTACGGGACTTTACCAGTGACCCTTCTATTTTATTTACGGTACTTGCGTAGTGAAATCCAGCGCATACTTCTGTAACTTTGTTTTACGTTTCCGATTGGTATTTTTTACGTGGCAGCAGCAGTCTGAAAAAAAAATCTATTTTGAGGTGCCACGAAACCGTGTTTCTAAGAATGATATCAAGAAAACAAAACTAGAGAATAATAGTTTTAAATGTGTTGTCATTTTGTAGATAAAGATATCAACCGCACGTTTTGTAGTAGCTCTTTGGCATCGTTTGTATCTGAATTTTTCTGTTACAATACGCCAATCGGATTTTTAAATTTTTTGCTCTGAAATAGCACAAATGTTGTAGTCAAAATAAGCCAAAATGAAGTAAAATATTTTTTCGCAAGCAAACGGTACATTAACTAAAAAAAAAAAAAAAAAAAAAAAAAAAAAAAAAAAAAAAAAAAAAAAAAAAAAAAAAAAAAAAAAAAAAAAAAAAAAAAAAAAAAAAAAAAAAAAAAAAAAAAAAAAAAAAAAAAAAAAAAAAAAAAAAAAAAAAAAAAAAAAAAAACACTCTGGTCAAAATATTTCAAAGTATTTGGTTAAAAAATATTTAAGTTATTTGTAGTTGTTTTGGCCACGCTCTTTAGTTTCTACTTTATTAGCGATATTAATTTTTTACGCCTAAACGAGACCAGATATCAAAAATCTTTCAGGCAGTTTTGTATAAAATCGTCTTCTACATGTTCGCTGATTTTTCAAAGAAGAAAATACCATGGTTTTAGCTAATTACGTAATTAATAAAATTCTCGTTAGTTGACTTTTTAGCCAAAATCGTAAAATATCTTGTTTCGAAAAAAAATAAGCTATCACGGCAAATACTATTTAAAAAAAAACTGCCAGACAGATTTAGACATAATAGTGCGCGACATTTAACTTTTTTTTTTGGGGGGGGGGGGACAAAGTATCTTGATCAGCTCTTTAAAAAAGAAGGGGGGAGGGTGTTCCTGCCCTGGGAAAGTTTAGATTGCAAAATGTAACATAGAGGCTATTTAAGCAGTTTGTATGTATAATCTTAAAATATACCGCTGGGGTAGGAGTATTAATATTTTTACATATTTTTTTTTATATTTTTACATAATTTTTGGGGTGGACGTGTCCCTCCCCCCTCGTCGCCTCCCATGCCAGGCACGCCCATTGATTTGGATATCTGCTCTCGTTTAAGTTTAAAAAAAATTATTATCGCAAAAACAGCAGAATTTAAATAGCATGGCCTTAATCTACAACATTAATTCATCCCCCAGCCGAACATCAAGTTCATTTATATAATTTTTTCACATCTGATACACTGAAGCTACGGCGACACAGTCAACGCCAGTACAATATCTCATCGCAATCAGAATATATGTCAGTGAAAAATACATCTATGCAAGCACTATGTACAACAGATATTTCAGACCTTTTCACTGAAGGAAGTTGGAAATTAATAATGTGGAAAAATTAACCTGTTGGGTACCTAAAAACCTCGTAGACACTGATGTTATAATTGAAAGTAAATGGAAATATTGTTTATGGACTGAGCGTAGACAAAATATTTTACACTTAAAAATATTCCCCTGGAAATTGGGAGCCAAAAATATTTCAATGACAGTTGTAAAACTTACAAGACATTGGCCAACACACAAAAAATGTTTGTGCTCATTCAGACATATTTCTGTAGTTTTATGCTTACCATAATTTCTTATAAATGTTAAAATAGTTACTAAAAAATTGTTTCTCATTATTTTGGAAACAAGATGCTAAAAGCATTTCCTGCGCTAAACGGAACAATTTTTACAGTGCAGTTTTGGCAACAAGAAAAAGAAAGTAAGGCAAAAGGTTTGCTCGTCTGTACCGTCTACCAGACCTATTTCATTTTAGCTAATAATAACCATATGATTTACTATTCCTTATACTTAATAAAAAGCATCATTAAAAATTAGCCAATCAGTAAATTTTTTTTTACTATTGCTATTGAGTGTATACCCGTCGTGTGTAACTTGATACTTTCTTTTATCGTGGATTTGTTTCACACCAGGCTGACGGTTTCACTGCAAGCCGACGTACATTGTTCATCCGGCGCCACTAACTACGTCACCTCTAAAATATTGAAATATATGCTAAATGTGAATATACATTTTATTTCATTTCCTGAAATAAACCCTTTAAGTACGTAATCTATTTAACGATTTTCAGTATTTTAGCCGTTGTTCATAACATATATACAGAAGAACTATTACTACGACATCAATGCCAACCCAACCATCCTCCAACTGTCGTATAACATACGTGTTTAACTCACTTTTAAAGTTATGATTACGAACAATTTACACACTCCCATAACAATAAAAAATACATGTATTTATTTATCTCGCCGCATTGCTTTTCCATTTGCTTACATAGTTGTTTGGTAATAACGGAAGTATTCCTAGTAATTTTTTTTCAACTGTTCGTTTTTAAAAGTATCAACGTACGGCGGGTATAGCTTGTTCCTGCCATCCAATGCAGTAATCAGATAATAGTATAGTTAACACAATGTAAGTAATTATTAATATTTCGCCCGTGTTTCCTATCACTAAAAAAATGTTTTGTAAGTGTCGAACCTACACACGTGCAATATAGGTTATGTTGTTGAAGTGAATAAGTTTGTCCGAATTCACGAATGCACACTTCGTTTTGAATGGGTCAAGCGCTCGTGAGGATGTATGTATTGAAACAAAGGGCTGGAGGGCAACTATATTGTGACTGTGGGCCAGACATTTGTTCGTCCAGGCACAATCGTAACGTGAAGGGACGTAACGTGGGCTAGAGTCCCAGGAGACGGCAGACGCTGCGAGGAGATGACGAGATGAATGGCTCCAGCGTGGAGGGAAGAACTCAGGCCTGCCCCGCGCTCACGGAAGCATATAGGCTCCACCATTCATCGTCTCGGGTGGGACGCAGTAATTGCGGAGTGCTACACCCGTACACACACGCTTCGGCTCCGTATAAATAACGCACCGGTGCTAATCAATCCTCACACCCCTCCCTTCGGCACCCCACGCACGACCACTTCGTAGGGACAAATTAAATGCAAATGTCGTCGGCGCCTCCCTTCCCTCCCACTTTCCTCTCCGCCCTCGCCCGGTTTCCTTTCCGATCGCCCTTTTCTTCCCGCCGTTTCTTCCTCCGGTTCGCGTGTCTTCGGAATGTGCACGAGAGCATCGCGAGGTAATCGCAGCGAGTGTAATTAGAGACTCATTATCGTGCCGGGAAGAAATGTATCATTCTCACTGGGTCCGGATGCTAGGCTCTTGGAGCTGTGGAGAAAGATGGAGGGAAAATTTTCTGTGCCGATGGTGGTAACACTAGAATGACTTGCCGCCAATATTTCAAGCGAAGCACTAGGTCAGTTCCCCTACAAATTTGCATGGACTCTTCTTCGCTCTTTTCGGCATCCTGGTTGAATTTCCCGGCAGACAGTAAAATTACTAGGAAAATGCGAAGAGTTCGAATTCTTAGCTTAGTTATAGTTCGACTAGTACACGGATTGGCAATGTCGTTGAAAGTCCAGCACTAAATACGCGTTATAATTTACTATTAGACTTCTGCCATTTTCGGGTGATTTGTTGTGCATTTTTTCGACATATTTTCCAGTCAGTCTAACAAGCTATTCGTAGGGACCCGAAAAATTCGCGTTTTCTTTCAGGCACAAACTAGAATTCCAGCAACTGTAAGTTCTTGCTACATTCACAATTGGCCGTTGACTTATTTGTACGGACCCCTGTTTTCGCGAAAAGAATTTTGCCTCACTTTGTTTCAGTGCCTTACGTACACGTCTGCAGTTCTGCTTCGTGGTCAGTGATTGGATATTTTAACTGTCGCGAGCCTTGGAATTCTACTGGCAAATCACAGACGTGTGGTGTTGCAGGAACGTTATTGTAATTGGCTCAGTCAAATGAGATACAGCTGTTCACATAGACATGCTGCAAATAACCTTGAAGCAGAATTGCGGATGTGCACGTAAGGCGATGAAACATACTGGGGCAAAATTCTTTTCGCGGAAAACAGGGGTCCCTACTTATTTGTCAGCCCCTGGAAGTCGATGAGCCAAAATGACAATGTAACTAAATGCGGAACCTTTCCACTGTGTCAGCAGCACGCAGCTAATTATCAGCTGTTATCTACTTGAATACACAAATATTCTTGGAGGCTAGCCTACATGTCAGTGAACCCGCGAATTTTTCCGGTCAGCAAAATGGTAAATGACTGTGTTCGTACGGCAGCAGGCAACCAAATCACGGTTTGCGTTCAGGTTTGTACTGGTATGTCTACGTCCTGTGAAAAGGTCCCTGTTAGTCAGGTCTCCTTGGATGTTCGTCTGCAGTTGTTATGACGTATGCTGTACAGTTTGCCAGTACCACCGTAATACCTGAACGTGCTGTTCTTTTTTTTTTTTCCACTTAGAGATCCAAAAATGCCGCGAATTCATGTGCAGAGAAGTTAGAATTCAATATCCTGTATAGAGTTACTAACGTGGTTGTGTCACTACTTATTAATATTGTCCTTGATGACTAGGAGCATATAGCAAACCTATATATGAAGAAAATTACGGATTCCCTTGTCGAAGTATAACCAGTTTCTGACTGGAGTAGCAGTCAGTAAATTTTTGGATTCAGTGGATAAATTCCTGCCGCCTTGAATCCGCAGACGGCTTTATACATATTCCTAATATTCAGGTAGGCTCTCCTAAAGAGTTGCAGTACACCAGACATTAAAATTTTGGGAAACTCCTTCATGTGAATATCACATGCTTTATTAAATGAGCCTTTAGGGGACCGAAAAATGTGATATCGAGATGCTGAAATCTATGCCTGGGGTAGCGAAAGCATTGCCGCATCATTTTCCTTGCAGTAATTATATGCTTGTAAATATATATGGCTAGAATAATTATCCGGATTAAAAGTGCAGGTCGTAATGCGATGATACAAAATGTTTCAGCCACAATTGGAAGAATTTTTCCGTCATTCACCGCGTTTTGGAATAGGCATAGGCAGTCCCTTCTGGTCCACCCTTGCTTGTAATCTACAGCCTGGGAATATAATCATAGGTGGCACGTATTATCCAACAGAAAATAGTTATTTTTTTGCCTCGTCTTTAGGAACAAGCACTGAACCCTGGTTTTTGTACGCAGGTAATACCACCTTCATCTACGTAGTTTAGATGCATGAAAGTTATATATATCCGCATAAGTTGGGGCAAATTCGAGAAACATCTATCAACTTCTTCTGGCTTCGTAATACTAACAGATGAATTTATTTTTATGAGCCCTTTGAACCAATCTTCGCCAGCCTTACGTTCTTATTTGCAAAATGTATGGGGAGTATTGTTCTTTTCTGCATACTCAAAAGCAATCCTCATACCAGCTGGTGATATTCCAAGAAATGCTTTCGCGATCGATATCACGTGTCTTGCTATCTCTTCCTCCTGGTCTTTAGAAAACACTGGGTTCCTACTTTACTTGGACCATTAGAAATACCTGGCTTTACTCTGTGATGCAGCGTTGTCAGTGGAAAGTTGGACCGTCTAGCCGCTTCTCTGAGTGATTTCCCATATTTGCTTGGATGGCATTTTGAAGAGCATTCTCTGACTACTTGGCTCGGTCAGTATTCCGTTTTAGGTTTCTCATCTGTAACACATGAAACAGTTCATTAGTGGTTATTTGTTGCCTTAGAAATGTTTTCCAGTATTTAAATATATTATTCGCATAAACATAATTATTTGCCTAAATTTCAAATTTATTTCAACGCAAGGTAACTGCTAACTGCTGTGGTAGCGCCGTATACATTGCGGTAATGCCGTACAAGTGTTCGGTATAGCCCCAAGATACTTCTTGACAGTGTACAGGTTATAAATGGGGCTGCGGTGGTCGAGGGGTTAGACTTCTTGCCTCCCACCAAGGCGATTCGGGTTCGATTCCCGGAGGGGTCGGTCCCCGTCGGGATGTGTGAATCGTGCCGAACGATTCCGCTGGTCGACGGGTTTTCTAGGGGATCTCCCGTTTTCCCGCCCCTTCATTCCTGCGCTGCTCCATACTCACAATCATGTCACACCTCACCAGCCTTAAAGATTATATGTCCAGCGCTGACCGAAATCTCTTAATTCATTCAGGTTATAAATGTCTACAGAATAATTTTGAAATGGAGTCCCTGTTACGAAATATTAACTAATACCATATGCAAGAATGCACACGGCTTATCAGTAAATATTTGAGTGTAAAATAATAACTTACTCTTTACGTCAGCTAGAAAGATACAATCGTTGAAAAAAAAAAAAAAACTAACCGTTTTCACATCGCTAGACAGACTGATGCCGTTAAAGGGGTGCTTGTAGTTCCTACGACTTGCCGCTAGAGCATAGCACTAACGGATGTTGTCTTACTACTACGGGATGTCCTGTGTAACCCGCTGTTCGACATTGCCCCGCTGTTCGCGATAAGAAAACTTTGTAGTGTGTTAGTGTTACCGCATGCATGGTTGCATGCACGCATGTCTTTACGTACGGATGTCATAGCATGGTAAATATATGTGTGTGTGTGTTTTTACATGGTATTTTTTATTTACGTCATAGTTTTAACACTCTTAACATAAACCTTACATCTGCGTGGACCACAGGGTCAAAGCAGTTAATTATATTTTGCCTGATTGATCTCTATTCTTATTCGAACTTGCATCCTCGCGGTGTCTCCGAATATTTAAGTTAGGGTTCTAACTGCCTGAATCGTAAACAAACCCATTGATTTATAACCTACATGTAAAGATGGTCAAATTTCGCGAATACAATGACCTGCATGTTAGAATCAAATATCCTATGCATACTCAAGTCCTGACCATTTGTCCACTAGCTGCTACTCAGTGGAACAACATACGACAAACGAATAGACAGGAGCTTGGGTATGTGTAGGATTTTTGATTCTAACATGCAGGTCATTGAATTCGTGAAATTTCACCATCTCTACCTATGTGGCATAATTAGGGATGGTGATTTATCTGTTTGCTAGGCTACAATTAAGGTTAATTTTACTACTATACAGGTTGGACATAACATGTGTGTTTTCTATGGGAGAGTTTGGCATAGAGAAAAATTCTGCCGCTAGTTTCGCTGCAATCGCTAATGTACCTAAAAAAAAATACGCAACACTAGTAAAATTAATTTCAACTAGACGTGGTGGAAAGATAAATCATTTAAATTCAAAATGAAAAACAAACCAATTTTAGCTTTCAAATTATCAACTTCACGTATCTTAAAATTCAGGAAAGCTCTGTGATTGGTAGTTTACACCTCAGCGCTCAAGCGGAAGAAATTGTCCCTGCGCCAAACTTTTAACTTTGATCTTTCCAACCTGTATAGTCAGTCTCATGCCAATATTCCATAGTTCCCTTCTGAGAAGTGTGTCTGTAAACAAGATTGTAGAGACCCTGCTTTTCCAGGAAACCATGTTCGGTTTAAAGCTACAAACAATGGAACTGCCAGACACATTTCTCAAAAGAGAAATGTCAAAATATGGAAAAGTTACATGAGACAGGCAGACTTAGAATACCTTAATTTAATGTAACCTATTAAATTTCTAACGTTTTTCTGTAATTTATGGTAATTCCTTATTGACTGGGACAATGCTAATTATGATGCACTGCGACAGAACGTCTCTGATTCATCTGTGAACAACCAAAAAAGTGTCACATAACCACATCCAATCATAAGGGGTAGGACGCTACATTGATTTGTAGAAAACGTTGGCAGAAAAATTTCTCTCGATTTTCAACCATCTATAATTATCATAAATTTTCGTACTCATGTCTCCAACGTACGTACCGTCCTTGCTGGAACCAAGAAATTCTTGACTACAGAGTGTGTATGATGCATGCATTACTTAAACGGTTTTTTATATTTATTTACAGTAGGGTGTGGTCCATGTTTGTACGAGCGTTTTATCGCACATCGTATATGGGAGAGTGTTTGTAAGTCGACTCAGACAGGGTTTTACCTCTTGAACAAAACACGCGGTGGGGAAGGAAGGAAGGCTTATTAATAATTAAATGCAGGCGTGTCGAACTGCATGGCTTGTTCCCAAGGCCACACGCGTAGCAGAACGCTGTAATTAAGAGCATGCTCGCACAAATTGCTTATTCGTTAGTTCCCCCGCGCTGGCAGGCTCGACTCGCGCCTTTGTTTTCTCCGCCAGCTTTCCACGCACTCTGGGTTTATTGACATTATATTAAGGCTCGGTTTCAGTCGCCATATTGAATTTTATTATTTTTCGCTTTATTGGAATTCCAAGAAAAAAATGTTAAATATGCGACTATACATCAACTTCTATTTACATTTCGCTACTGTACAGACCTTGCGATTTAGCTGTTAACTTATAACTAAGCCGTAATGTGTGTGGCACATTTTTTTTATATCATTATTTGCCCGACAAATTGCGACCTGACTATACATTACTAGCTTATATTGCTACGCTTGTATTGTAGCTCAAGGTAAATATATTTCGCGGTATAGTCACCGATTTAACAATTTTCTTCTCAGAATTCCAAAAAAGGCGAAAAATAATAAAATTCAGTATGGCGACTGAAACCGAGCCATAATTCGTCGCGTGTGGCTGTTGGCGAACCTGTGCCACAGACTACATAGTAATAGACGCGAAATGACTAGAGCCACGATTTTATGGCGAAAAGATTTTTGCAACATTTGGTTTCGATGCGTCATGTGCACACCTGCAGCTCTGCCACATCGTCTGTGGTTGGACGATTTTACTCTCACTGGCCTTGGCAAATTATAGACGTACAGACTCACAATAATCTTATTGTGATTGGTGCAGTCAAATGAGAAACGTGTCTGAACATAGACACGCTGCCAATAATCTTGAAACACAACTGCCGATGTGCACGTGAGTCACTGAAACAAAGTGGGGCAAAAATCTTTTCGCGACAAAATCGTGGCCCTAGAAATGACGTGTCGGCTCGTTTGGTATTGGCGAACTTCGCTACACATTGGCTGCCCGAGACTGTTGATGCGATGCCGTGTCTGTTCGGCTCCTGCATGTTACGGCAGGTTTCCTATTGGCCTGGCTGCCGATTGTCAGAGCAGCTGCCTCACGCTGATTGGAAGTAGGTATTTCCGCCATGTTGCTGGCCAGGGAAGCCATTTTGCTGGCGTGTGTGTGACTTGAGTTCGCTGGCCTACCGGCTGTTTCACTTCTGTATTCCTAAATATTCTGTGCCGGTGCTTTGTGTGTTCATCGAAAGGATTTTTCAAGTATGTGGTGTTGAGATTTAAGTAAGTGTAAGGGAGTGAAAAATCGCGAGAATCGTTCGGGCCATTACATTTTTTTGCCTTATATGTAGGGACCGCTGATTTTAGCAAAAATATTTCTGCACCAACTTGCTACAGTGCCTTACGTGTAACTCTGCGTTTCTGCTTCTTTGTTGTTGGCGGGGTTTGTCTTTGTGGGTATACGTTTATCATTGAACTGTACCAGTCAGATAAGGTTTCTGCGATACCACACTTCTGTGATTTGCAGTAAAACTTCAAGACACGTAACAGTTAAAAACAGCCAAATACTGACCATGAAACAGACCTGCAGATGAGGCAGTTAAACAAACTAGTGCAGAAATGTTTTCACCGAAAATAGGGATCCCTACTTTTATTTGCAGAACTGATTTTTGGCATGGTTCGACTGTATGCAGGCAAATAAAAAACTATTAATTTGAGATGATGGTTGTGCATCGCGAAAATAATTGGCGCCAACATTTCTTTGAAACCGCTGCACTTTTTTGCACAATTTCGGAAAGGAATATGATCACATCCAGAAAGATGAATTTTATTTTGTTTTTGTGCCGTTTTCTGGGTACAACTTTACACCTTTCCGCAATTGCATATAGTTGTGCATGTTTTTTGACTGGCATTTATTTTTTGCCTTTTGGCTTCGTTGAGAGGTTTCCTACAACTCTGCAACATTCGCTGCAATGGGGAATAGGCCTAAGTCTATAATTTTTAAGAGGCACTTTTTTCCTTGTGAAAATAATTTTACACCAACTTGTTCCATTGTCTCACATACACATCTTCAGCGCTGCTTCAAGCTCAGTGATTGGGCGTTATTTAACTGTCAGTGACGTCTGTTGTCTCAGAAACATTCACTGAAAAAGTATTTGCAAACTTACGACACCGAAGCGAGTGTAAAAAAGTAGGCATGGCAAAATTGTTTCCCATACATCTATAGTAACGATCCCATACGTGTTAAAAAAAAACGGTCATATTTGTACAGATTTTACCAGTCTTGTATAGTAAAAATGGTAAAAATTTGCTCTATTTGCAAGCTAAAGTATGGTAAGCGTCCCATATTGTGTGTGGGTTAATTACTTCCCATACTGTTTAACACATATTTTACAGTGTTGTTCTAATTGGTAGTCAAATGAGTGGGGCATTAATTTATTCAGAAAAAATTGAAATTTTGTTAAGTTTCTATGTAGTGTGCACCTCTGACGTTATGTTTTTTTTCTGTGAACCCCAATGTCAGATGGCAGAAGATAATACCGGGTACGGCACGGCAAAATGTTGGTGATTCGTTTGCAAAAAATTAAACATAGCGTCAAAAAATTGCAAGGTCCAAGACATTTAGAAATATGTGTGATTTTTCGGTTTTTGGAGAGGTGCGGTATTCAAGAAAAATGCTTTAGAACTGCAGGCTATTGGACAGCGGGGGTCGCGGTTTGCAAAGTGGTTAGACTACTCGCCTCCCACCAAGGCGATCTGAGTTCGGTTCTCGGCGGGTCAGTCCCCAGATGTATACACATGAGGGAATCGTGCAGGACGATGCCGCTGGTCGTTGGGTTTTCTAGGGGAGCTCCCGTTTCCCCCGCCCACACCTCATGTCACCCATCACCTGCGCTAAAGACCTAAATGAAGTGCTGAACAAAACATCTTTACTTCACTTACTAGGACAGCACACGAAAACGGTAGTCAATGTGTTTTGCCATAAGTATCTTTAAACAAATTAAACGATAAAAAATTCATAATTTTATACACAGTGTTACTTGATACAGAATGCATATGTTTTGCACAGTGTAGATAGACACTGAAAATTCAATCTGTTCTTTCAAACTTTTGAAATGTCAAAGGAAAAAGTGGAAAAAGAGGGTGGGAGAGAACGAGGAGCTACTTCCCCCAGAACCTCACGGGAAAAAAAATATTTTGTGGCAGTTACAAAATGTTTTGCTGGTATTCACCCTGCCAAACATTTTTGTTTTGTTCTCGCCCCAATATCATTTCGTTGTTTCTACTAAAATATCGTGGTTGCAAAAAATATTTTTTATTTGCGACAAAACATTTATTTTTTCTTTCAGTTCTTAGCCTATACTTTGCCATCGAGCTAAATATAGGCGGTTCGGGATAAAGTGGGCACTCAAAGAAGCCCTGTTTAAGTTCTATTTTCAGGCAATTGGTATCTTTCCGCGCGTAACGGCTAACGACGGGAAATATCTTACCTTTCTGTACAGTCTCTTGATGTTCGCGCGCGTAAGATAAAACGTGCATTCAGAATGAATCGATACAGTTTGTTAAAAATTGTATTAATTATATGTAAGACAGTTTTGTCGATTTCGGTTGATTTTCTTCAGTATTGTTGGATTAAAATAGATAAATACACGGAACTATATCGCATAATTTCGCTGCTAACCATTAGTAAGGCAAATATAGTTTATGTTCAATTTTATGTAGTAACGGCTAATGATTTTTTTCAGAGGTTAATTTTTAGTGGTCACTTTATCCCGAATGACCTATATGCTCTTGTATCTCGCATTTCGGTGTCATTTCTTCAGAAATATATTTTATATCTCTACGCTTACTTTACCGTAAATAATTCAGCACTGTCCACAGCAGTCTTAGGGGAGGAGTGGGGGTGAATACTGCCTACTTGAATAAGTCCTGATGTAACATTTGATACAGCTACGCGTTTACCTTATACGCCCGTCGTCTTTGTCCCAATAATTTTCTGACCGCGATAGTAAATCCTTCACCGAGACGGAGCCTTCCCGTAACTAATTGCTTACTTCAGGTGACAAGCATTCCAAAATTTACGTTCTCCACTCCCCCCCCCCCACACTAACACACTTTACCCCTGGCCGATCCCTACAAAAATTAAAAAGAAAAAAAACTTTTAGGGTTGATGAGGTTGTGTCAAGGACTGTACACTGGTTAATAGAAATGGATACCGATATTCTTCGGGCTAAACTACGAGGTCCTTTTCTCTTTCTTTAGTTTTTTTGCAGTCGTTTCTGAAAACGAAATGAAAGGGCACCTTTTTGTCTACTCCTGGGAGGAGTTGCTATTACACAAAAATGTTTTTTTTTTTTGCTTGGCCTTGCCTTGACCTTGGGGCACAAAGCAGGTACCATTGGGGCATTCGTTTCAGGTAAGTTTACAAAAGACGACGCCCATTCCTGGTCTGCCGGCCGTTGGACAAGGCGCCAGGCACTGGGAATATAATTTTCTGTTCCCTGCACATTTTTCTGACAGGACAGTCACTGCTCTACATTTAACTACAGACAAAGTTAGTATCCAGTTGAGTTATTTTACGTTTAAAAGCGGACTTTTTGTTATTTTTTTTATTAAAACGAAGCTGTTATGTAGCAAAACCTAAAAAATTGTGTCAAAATAGTTTGCTACTTGGTATAGTATGATTAAAGAGAGTAATTTATAGAGCGTCCAAAGAACATTTGTTTAGTCAGTAGATAGAAGTTGCTCATTGGTTGCTCAATTACAGAGATATGCTACATGATTGGATATGCTGCTTGTGTATTATTGGCTTAGCGCCCTCCAGGATGAGTAAATAAAGTCCGTAATCCATAATTACTGTTGTTTTTTCCATAATTTTTTTAAAATCATAAACACGAGCAGTTATCGAAAAACAAGTCAGAGACCAACTGCGAAAGTGACGAACTTACAATTGTTTGAAATCTAGCTTGTGCCAAAAAAAAAAATATATATATTTAGGTACCTATAGATATTTATCGTACGAAAATTTGATTGCTAGGTTCCAATGTTGTATCTACGTGTGCGATATTATTAGTCTCGTTATTCGTGTTTTCACAGTTAACCAGACCAATGGAGTTCTGGTGCTCCGAATTCGAACGTTTGTTATTCTCCTGTAGTCATTTGAACCTTCTCACGTTGTTTTAGTCACAACACACTAGATCGCATTGGAGACTACTTTGGCATTAAATGTTTGCGCGATTTTTCGCTCTCTCTATGATTTGCTTAACTTCAGTAAAGTGTTACAGTCCTTTGCACACTTAGGGTTCGGCCGCATTATTAATTTTTTTTTTCCGCTTTTTTAAGCGGTAGTTATATTTACTTGGCGGTACAATACTAGCGTAGCAGTTGAAATTCTAACGTTCATTTAGGACACAACCATGTACAGTAATTTTCTTTTACAGAGTATTCTTAAGTTTCTGTACTAATTGCTACTTAAGTGTGTTTTAAATGTTCAACTGCGATCCTTGTACTGTAGTGAAAAGTAAGTATAATTCACACTATTATAGCAATTTTCCCATTTTTCTGCTCAGCTTTTCATGAAAACGGGGGTTGGGGGGGGGGGTCTAATAATGCGACTGATGCCGAACCTTAAAATTATGCAAAATCTTATATTATTTATTCGTGGAAAAGCTATATTTGGGGCTCAAATCATAATAGGTAAAAGTCAATTTCCAAATCCTCCAATTAGCCTATAATTAGTATAAAAGAAATTAAATCAAAGGTGTGTGCCGTAACAATAGTATTATAATTTGATCTTTGCCAATAATATAGCCTGGTCTACCTAATTCTATTAGAATTAATATGCTTATTGATAAACCAATTATTCCTGATCATGTTCCTATGATAAAATATAGAGTTCCAATACCGTTATGGTTGGCGGAGAACAATCATCACCCCCCTGTCATTAGTGAAGTAACATTTAAGTATGTCGCTGAGAAAAAATAGGTATTTCAGACTCGTGTTCGAACAAAAATGCCGACTACATCAAACACGCGTAATCCGAACTGTCAAGATTTCCTGAACCAATATGCGAAGCTTAGACAAACTTTTACGTGACTGAACACGAAGCCATTTGTGTCATACTAACTCGGGAAGTTGTAGGCTCGTTAAATCCCTGCTGCATATACTGAATTTTTCCCAATGAAATTTATATCATGATCAGCAGGTACATTTTTGTGCGTATGTTATACACGAACGAGCATGGGTAGAGGGCAGTAAAATCCGCTTTATTTTCTAACTTCAGACTAGACAACAAGCAGTTTTTGCGTTACTAGACGTCTTCCATTAGCTTGCAATATCGTGACTTTCAGCAGGGCAACTTTTTAACTAATAATTGAAATGTCCACGATAAAGTAACGAACCGCACATAAAACGGTCAAATACGTTTACCACATCGCGTAAGTGTCGGTGACCAACGACATCACAGCTTGTGTTCTATGGTGTACAGGTCAAATGAAATCAAGTCTGTTCCCAAATAATAACGTGTCTCTACCCATAGGATAAAATCATGGTTAACCTGTTCAATACACGAAATAAACACGAGCCTGGCTTCCATAACGTTAATAATGTTTAGCACACACCTTCCAACTACTTGTCTCGTAACTGCTGGCAGTTTTTGTTTTTCGATAGATGTTTATATTATGTATAACAATTTCGTGTAGGAATAATAATTGTTATTATCATAATAGAAACGTATTGTAACAAAACTAATATTTTGTGGGATTATTCATATGATTGCTCTTACAAAGTTATTATTATTATTATTATTATTATTATTATTATTATTATTATTATTAAGTGGGGGTTCGCTCAGGTGGTAGCTACACTGTGGGTTACTTAGATGTTATTTAGAGTTAAATGACTTTAAGACAGATATGGTTAAACGGGCCTTTACTCTACTACAATGGCAGTTACTCTGAATAAAAAAACCGTAACAATGTGTTATATTAATGCAGGAGGGGAGCGCAATATTACTGATTAATATCACATTATATTAAGTTGAAGGATGCTGCCACATAATTAGATCTGACGACCTTACAGAAAGTTGGATTGACGAGGTAGGCGGCATCGACGGACGAGCACGCCCCCGCTGGGACTCGACCCCCGAGCCCAAGAGGAGAGCTGGACAGCTGTAGAACTGATGAGTGCTGGCGGACGACAGACCCGGTCTACTTGGTAACAAGACGTTATATCGACGTGTTTGTCCTCATTATTGCGCCACTTCGAGGGGGGTGAGGTGAGTTGGTGTCTTCCGTGGTTTCCTAACCCGGCCTAGTTGCAGCTCGAACCTCTCGCTGTCAGGCTTGCAAGGCAATATCATAACATTATGAAAAGTCAATTGCACCTGTAATACTTAAGAACATTGAAAACACAAATGGTACGAATAGAATATGAGTGAGTGAGAGATTTTGGCCAGCGCTCAACATCGAGGTCTTAAGCGCTGGTGAGGGGTGACATGAGGTAAGTGTGGAGCAGCGCCGGAATGAAAGGGGGGCGGAAACGGAAGATACCCGAGACCACGACACGATTTCCACATGCGAAAATCCGGGGACCGACCCCGCCGGGTATCGAACCCGGATCGCCTTGGTGGGAGGCAAATGGTCTGACCATTTTTTTTTAAATTTTTTTATTTAATTTTTTTATTTTTTCGCTAACCACTTTTTTCCCCACTTTTTTTAACAGCTATTTTTTATAATTAATAAATATAACATTAAAAAAAAAGGATAAACAAAAACAAAGAAAATTACAATTACAAATAAAACTTAATGCAGACACCCAGTTTCAAACAAGCAGCATCACCTCAAGAAGCACGTGCCGTACTTTCCCCCTCCTTTCAGAAACCATATAGGTAAGTGCTATAATACTTGATTAACGTATTTTGTAGTACAAGATTCCAGCGATCTAAGCGTATGCGTTGGACATATTCCTGTAAAGAAAGCGGTTCGTTCATATGTAATGTACGGTGTAGAACTTATCCCAGTACCCACATCACTCCATTCGGCCACCGCGGCCCTACAAATAGAACTCTGGGGATATTGGTTTTAAATATTATAGTACATGTTTAGCTATAAAAGAACAATGCAAAGGGCATGGGATATCAAGATACTAATTTTAGTTTGGATAAGAAGAAGCGTGACACTGAGGTAGGTGACGCAACGGTAACACGTTCGACTCGTGTTCTGGAGGAATCTGGTTCGACCTCCGACTTCGGCCATCCTGATTTCCGTATTTACCGAAATCTCTACAGGCGAATGTTGAACGGGTTCTTTGATAAAACCCAGGGTTGTTTCCTCCTTCTGTTCTTATCACTGTGTAGAGTTGTGTGTCACCATCTGCGGTGCCCTCGCTGTCGATGAGACGTAGAGGCAAGCAAAAAATAAAAAATAAAAAAGTAAGCGCGTAGATAAATTTTTAAGGAAAACAATGATTCATCGTTCTTTTTTTGAAGCTCTTAACTGTTGTGACATTATGTAATTACGCTTCGTGACTTATGATGAAAATTTTACTTCGATTATCCTTGTGTTGTATGTCTAGAAATATAATTTACATTAAATATGACAAGTTAAGACGTAAATTAAAAATTAAAAAGATAAAATATAAAAACCGACTCACAGGATACTAAATTTCAAATCGAGCAGACCAGTAGAAATTCTCACATTCAGTAAAAAATAACTAGAAAAGAGCTGATGATCTTTAAGCGGCTGAACAGATTTTCTTAAATCATAAGAACACACTCGATTAAGTCAGCTTTCAAACAAAAAAAATCACATCAAAATCGGTCCATTCCTTTAGGAGCTACGATACCACAGACAGACACACAGATACACAGACATGTCAAACTTATGATATCTCTCTTTTTGCGTCGGGGGCTAATGAAGGTGAAAATGGGTGAAAATGTTTTACTATCTTAATTTGTTAGCAATGCCATGTTGACAATACAAATAGTAAAAACCAAAAAATTGTACCCATCCTTCTCTGTCTTGAACTAGTGACTTCTAGGTCGCTGTAAATTCACGTTTTAAACATTTCGTGACTGGCTAAACAGTGAACCTGCAGTGCCTTGGTGCAGTCTAATTCAATGCGAAGAATACAACTGCATAGCGAAATTTGAAATAAATCTGATTCGCTGACATATTTCTCCTTCAAAGATACAGTTTCAGCCGATCGGGTTTCGTCTTAACGTATTAAGAATCCAAATGAATTTTTTTAAAACACTTTAGGTCGCAGGATGTAAATGTGGCACGAATGTACAGAGGAAACTATTTGTACTAAAATGTACGCATGAACTAAACGCAGCGTAAAACTTCTATCTTAGCCAGTCTTGTTGTGAACTCTTTCAAGAAGTTGACAATTTAAAATTTGGGACATGGATGGATGGAGGTTGTGCATTTGTAGCCTGAGCGCTAGAAGAAATAGGTACCAATCTTATCTGGGAGCTGTTCTTTTTTCCCCTGCCCACGTCTCCTCCACACGAGCACTGTAATTACAATCATCACCAAGGTTTACCAACCCTATGCACGGCGGGGGGTGTGGACAAGGTGGGGTAAGGGGGTTAAAAAACAAATGTCGGAGTTGTATTTGTTTGAAATGCACCAAGCCCTGCAGGCAAGGAAGGGAAAAAAAGTGGAGGGGGCTAGGTTGCGGGAGGGTTGAAGATGTTATCGTGTCCGGACCCCGTAGCACGAGGGGTGTTGTGGGCTGAGGGGGTGGGTGGGAAGTGGGAGGGACGCTGAAAGGGTGGTGGTGCAATATGGGAAATTTCGTGCGCTGCCCCCTGAGAAACTGCCCTGAATCACGCCACGTTCCTTCTTGGTACAGCGCTCGCCAACAGAATGGGTGCACGCGACACCGTTACGACATGAAGAATTGCCGTTGCCTCCTTCTGCCCTAAGAGCTGAAATGTTTCTGCGGCCCCCTCCCCCTTCGCGGCTGGTCAATGTGGTGTCAAAATGACGCACTGCGATTTAATAGCGCACACCAAGTCTAAGTTTCCGCCTTGTTTATTTGCGGCGTACTGGGTTTGCCTACGACCACAAGATAACATAGGTTCGTAATTTCGCTTCTATGTATTCAAGTATTCTGTGACTTGGAGCACGCACAATGGATACAGAGGGTATTTTATTGCTGGAAATGTTGCACGTTTGCTAAGTTCCTACGTTAACGATTTATTTATGCGTTCATATTTAACTAGACCAAATAAACTTCTGGTCTGAAAATTAAACTGCATAAAATATTTGTCATACAATCATATAAAGTGTAACAAACTGTGCCTAAAGTGGTTCTCTCTCTATATCATTTGTACTCGAAGTCTATGGGCACTCAGTGGTTGCGCGAGTATCGAACCACGGCTCCTTATAGCGACCACGTCTACCGAGGAAACAGAATCATCTCAGTCCACTAGTCTTGGGAATCATGGAATGGACACCTGCAGCTCTGCTTCTTATTCAGTTATTGGATGATTTTAACTGCCAACGTCTTGAGGTTCTACCCTCAAATCACAGACACGTGTGACACAGTCAAATGATCGACGCCAATAACCATGAAACAGAGTTGCAGATGTGCACGTAAGGCACTGAAACTAAGTGATGCAAAATTCGTTTCGCCAATAATCTCTGCAGATCACAGCGTGAGTGGGTACAGCTTCAACTACTTCTTGGCCACAATCCACTAGTCGCCACTGTAGGAGTTCTTCAGTGAAATCCTGTCTGCACGTCACTCGGCGGGCTCGACAGGCGCTGATGAGGATGACATGATGTACGTAGCAACTATAGAATGCTAAGTCGGCGAAACGGGAGTACTGTAAAAAACCCACCAGCCAACGTAGATATATTTAGGAATACAGAAGTGAAATAGCATTGGATTCACACAATTGAGAAGTAAGCAGTAGATTCGCAAAAATTAAGCGTCCAATATAGCAACGTTACTGCTTTACTTCAGCCTAGGAATATTTTATTTACGGTTTAAAAATTTTAGTAAAATATTGAGGATCTAATCATTGCGAGACGTGTAAGCAATGCTCCACTAGCATTTACAATAAAAATATTGTATAAAATGGTAAATTTAATTTATTTTCCTTACAAATTCCCCGCCGTGTTTCGTAAACCCCCTTACTTTCACAAGAAAAAGCTTGTAAACTAATGTCGGAACATTTATTAGTCTAGGCACTACAACAAGAATGTCGCAGATCATTAAAGTGGTCTAAATTATCCTAATACCTGTGGGGACTAGTGGCATATATTTCTATGAGCAGAGTGTTCGATGAGAAACAAATTAACCTTAGACGACCTGTCACATTTTACAAAAAATTGTGCGAGAATGTATTGGTAAATGTAGAGATAATACTTGAAAATATACCAATATGTTTGTAAATACATGGACATATTTGTATATTTACAAGCATTTCGTTTAAAGTTAACAATGTCCTTCTAAAGGTACAATTTTTTTTACTGTGTAGCCAGCAGTCTGGTTAGTAGTATTCCTATCGTAAAATGCGCAGTCAAACAGACACGTGGCTGATATCAGAGGCTCGGACAGCCAATAAGTAGGGTCCTGAATAACTCACACTTTCTTCCGAGGACAAGCCAGAAGTCAAACACTGTAAGTTCATGTCATATTCGTAGTTGGCCTTCGATTTATTTGACACCTCCTGGATAGCGCTGAGCCAATAACGAAGAAGCAACTTAACACAGGCCCACTCATATCGTATCTCTGTGTCAGGAGGCAGCCAATGAACAGATGCAGTTTGCTTAAGTGCACATATATTCTTGGAGACTAGCCTACAGGTCAGTGAACCGACCAATAAGCGGTAAAGTCACCCGTGTCAAATGAGGCGCTCGTCATTCCATGTCTGTATTGCTATTTTGTCTGTGCTAAAGGGAGAGTCGTAGCTGTGATAGAGCGAATAACTCTGACAATGTCACCTTTGTTTGCGAGGTTGGCTAATCGAGGACTCGGTCTTCCGCTAGAGATGACTGTTGTTCTCCTCGGTGTAGGCGTGCCCACTTGCTGATTTGTTACTCGCACAGCTAATCACAGGCCGGAGCTATGTCTGACTGGCCACGAATGCTCTGAGTCTCGCTGTTGGTTTAGCTCAGGTGAATAACCAAGAACTTTTCTAACATATTTTTTACATGTTGTCTCAAGTTAGACTTGCCATTATACGGGATTTCCCGTTTTCAAGACCAAAAATCAGTGTCCCGTATTTCCATAGTTAATAATCCCGTATTTAATATTGTAGCAATGTTTACTTTATCGGTATGTGGCCACCCGGCCGCACAATGCTCTATGCGAGGTTAGACAGGGATACAGTAGAGAGCAGTGGCTAACAGTAACAGAAACACAACTATTGCGAAGAAATGTTGTAAATATTATATGATGCGTGTGCTACAACTCCAATCACAAATTAGTGATTTTTTAAAAAAATGTGTGTATAACATTTTAATTTTAATTACATAACTTTATGAAGAAAATTAAATATATTGATATTGTTTTTGCTATATAATGGCTTGATATTAATAAGCACAGTATATTGTCCTCATGCCAGTCTCAATCATCACTTTTGACCTAAAAAAAAGAGTGCTGCTAAGTGTCCCTTATCAATGTTCTGAAAATCTGGCAAATATATCTCAAGTATGCCTTAGTGCAACTGCGTAATTAGTAGGGATTTGTGAAATTCACGCAATTTTCTGCCCACAAACTAGACTGCAAGCGGTTGTACGTTCACTCTACGACACCCACTAGCCTATAACTTCGTGATGTACCGCAAAGACCGTTTCTGGCCAGTGATTAAAAGTTGTACAACAGGGCGACAAACAGCTTGTAACATCACTTGGAAGATCATGGACAATGGATAGGGACCCTTGTTTTTCGCGAAAAGAATTTTGCCACAGTTTGTTTCAATAGCTTACGTGCACATCTGCAATTTTGCTTCACAGTTATTGGCAGCGCGTCTATGCGAAGAGCCGTATCTCATTTGACTGAGCCAATTACAATCACGTTCATTCAACGCCACACGTCTGTGATTTGCCAGAAGAACCCCAAGGCTCGTGAGAGCTAAAATATCCAATCACTGACCACAAAGCAGAACTGCAGATATGCACGTAAGACACCGAAGCAAACTGTGGCAAAATTCTTTTCGCGAAAAACAGGGGTCCCTAACAATGGAATCACTAGAGGCAAGATTATTTCACGTATTGATTCTAGGTCAGGTTTAATGCCAATAATGCATACTTCACTACTCCTTCTGTGATTAGACGACACGTGTTTCAACACATCTTTGACGACTGCAAGCCAGTGATAAATAAGGAAACAAGTCGTGGTAGTAACACGTGTTATGGTTAGAAGCCAATGGACGTATTACTTTGGCCAGTGTGTGTATAGATCTGAGAAATCTAGGCTGTTGCCAGAAAATACGCGAAATATTCGTGCCTCTAGGAAACACATATCTACTCTGGTTAAGTAAATGACAGTGAAGTCTAGTATATAAAAAACACGAATTTGACATTTATATATGCAATGATAATAGATTCTAATACATCCTTCTCGCAGTTCATCGTTATCCTTCGATCGGAGAAGAGCTTTAGAATGTGCTCGTAAATTAGTCGCAAATGTAGGGCAAGGTAAGTTAAGGTAAGACATGTGGGCTTTACGTCTCGTCAGCAACGAAATCATTAGACTGACAAAAAAACGTACTTGATATAATGACAGAAAATGTGAGAGGAATCCGCTGTGGCCCTTATTAAGGAACCATTCCACGATTCGCCTGGCGCTATTTAAGGAAATCAGAGATAATTTAAATAAAGAAGGCTTAGGTCAGGAATCGAAGTTGGGTCCTCGCGAATGCAAGTCCAACATGATTCTGTTCCAAGTAAGACTGCGTCCCGGTTCTTGTGGGTGGCACTCGGTACACGTCTATGTAAACAATATTATGTTTTTTTTTCTTTGAATGTTTCTTGCAATGTTACAGAATAACATACTGTACTGTTGTGGTCACACATCATTGTAATATTGTGTCGTCCCAGAAATCTAGTATGAGACGAAGAAAAAACAAACGAAATACGAAATAAATCAGTAAACAAGCCCAGTTTGGCTGTCTTCAACACATCCATAGACCAAAACAACGGAGCATTTATTACCCCATAAGGAATTAATCGGCAACAAATAAAGAAGAATGCTATAAACATCCAAGAATAAAAGTCAAAAGACAAACAAAATAATCCGTAAAAAACGGACACCACAGTTAAGACAAGTACAGACAATACTGAGACGAAATCAATGTTGGACATAAGACAGGATAACAACGACGAAGTCACGGACAATAGATTAGACGACACAACGATGAAGACACAAAAGAACACAGCAGATTTCTTAAGACCGCCGGTGTATTTTAAGGGCGCCACCTACCCGCGCGTGAGAGGCTCAAAAGCGATGGAGTAGTAAGGTCGACCTTGAAGGGCGAATCAAATGCCGCGTCGCCTCAACGAGCCAAGCGTTGAACTAGCGTGCAAGGTTCCCGCCGAACGGTTTTTAGTATGGGACATTAAGAGGTGACAATATAATTTTATTGGTGGAAAGTCTGCGAACTAAGTTCAGTGCAGGTCGCAATCTGAGTTTCACGTATATCCGGTTAGTATATTCTGAAGTACAGAAGTCTGAAAAAGGTGGTTTTTAGCCATGTTAAAGGGCTTAGAAACCGTATGAGGTTCCGACCTTGCCTGAATTTTGTTTTCTTTTCGTACGTTGGCACAATGGGCACACGTGGAATAGTTTTGTAAAAAAAAACCTGTTTACGAACACCCTGCAACGCATTTGAAGCGTGGGGTAGGCTAAACACAGTTGTGCTGCGCCGCAGTAACCTTATATTGGCCGATGGCACTGTCAAATGAGCGACGCCTCTGCATAAAGACGTGCTACCAATCACAAATTATGCTGATAAGGCACTGAAATAAGTTAGAGCATTCTTTCCACCGAAGTCAGTGTCTCCAGAAGCCTCCAGTGTCGCGGATGACTCCAGTTGACGACACCTCAAGTCGTCAAGACTGCTCGATGAGGGTTTGTCTGGTGGACATCGACCAAGGCCAACGTGTCAGACGCGAAGGCGACAAAGTCGCGGTCATATCGACCTTCTCCCGTGGATGGGCGGCGCCGCGTATAAAAATATTCATTTTTTTTGTAGCTTCGTGCTCGCGGGTAGAGAGCAGGCCGGACGAGGGTTTGGATCTGTCGGGAAAGTAAGAAGGGCAGGTGGGGAGGGGAGTTAGGCGGGGCTGGTTGCCCCGTGCGCGTGTGCAGGGTTTCGTGACGAGAAAGTCCCCCACCCCGCTCAAACCCTTACAATTCCCCACGCTGCCAACCTCGCCACGTTATTATTACCTGCGTCCCCTCCAGAAACTTCCCTCTACGCCCGTCTCGCGAGTGCACGTAGCTACAACGCCACTCCTGGACGTTCCGAATAATGTCGCCTACGACGGAAGCCAGTCTTGCACCGCATGTAAATGTGAACGTCGTTGTGTTAGCATACTCCGGTTTCTCATAGCTAGAGCCATGAACTATTCGCGAATTCAGTTAACTGCAGGCTAGAATCCATTGTCCTACACATACTAATACTATTCGTTCACTGTCTGCTGTTCCACCGAGTAGCAGCTAGTGGACAAATGGTCGAGGATTGAGTATCATGCATAGCATAGTTGATTCTAGCATGCAGTTCATCGAATTCGCGACATTTTCCAGTAGATATGACAGAAAATACAAAAATTCAATATGGCGACTGAAACCGAGCTTTAAAAGTTAAATTTTTTTTTTTTTTACGTTTGAGGCATGGAGACGGGGAAGGCGATAAGTCTAATATAACCCGTGCGTCAAACATCTCATCGCCTCTAGCCGCAGAGCACTAAACTAGCGTGCAGTGTTTACGTAGTAACTGTTTTACAACGGGACTTCAAGCGATGACTCTATAATTTTATGTGTGGAAAGTTTGTGGTAAAGTCCAATGCAGGTTTCTATGATTTTGTTTTACGATTACGGTTGATATTTTCTCGGCAACAGCAACGTGAAAAAGTCATTTTTAGCACTTTTGAGGAGCTTGATAATCATGTTTTTAATTTTCCGACTGCATTTTTTAATTCATAGGGACTTAATTTGAAGTGTGTTTTCTTTTCGTAGGTAAACGCATTAGAAACATTTTTAGTAACTGTACATTAAAATCGACTTTACGTACCACGCTACAACACGTCTCTCACGCCAGGTCCACTAGTTCTAAGTGAACAGCATACAGTGGCCGGGACAGGCGACAGGCATCTCTCTCTAGCCGAGCAGCCGGCGCAACCTTCACCCCGGCCTTCTCCCATACACAGTGTGATCCTGCCCGAAGTTGAGAACACATAGTGAACTTTCATTATTTAGAAAAGTGGCCATTCAGGACCATCGACACCCCTGGTGGTGTCAATAATACCTAGCTGACGGTAGTTGAAATTTAGCCACGTAGGGCTTTTTCACAATGCTAAAATGACAGTCGGCGGTGTTGAAGCTAACCTCGGCGTCTGCAGTTGAAGGAGGGGAACACAACGGCTACTGTGCCCCGAGAGACACGCAGATGCGTGTGCGGGTTAACCTTGAGACCCGAGTCACGAGCGATAGTTTCTCTGTGACGTGACGTGATGCGGCAATCCAGAAACACAGGGCTGCCGTGATAATGTAAATGAATGGGAAACTAATGTGTTTTGTTGGAAATAATCAATTTCTACTGAATGTTGAAATTAATGGGAGCTGTGTGACACCGAATTTTGTGTGTCACAATATGACGACCCCTTGTTCGTTCACCTATCAAAATACGAAAAGTTCGTAATCAAGCCCTTTGTTCGAGTAAATGGGAAACAATTAATTTTTTTAGTTGAGAAATGGAAATGTTTGTATTATTCAGAGAAGCATCACCACAATTGTTCGTAACAATTAAATGCCACAGCACCATTTTGTGAGGCACAAAACGGTAGCTTGAACTATGGCATAGCATGCCGTATTCTATATGCTTCATGTCCAGAAACGTCAAATCGGAATTCTTCTCAAACCAAAGGCTCCAAGGAAATTACATTCAAGCTCTTATGCTTGGTTATAAATATATGTGAGCTAATAATTTTCTTATAAATCGTGTCAGTAGCAATATTTCTTAAATAACTTTACGTAGGAAATTTTGAAGGTTTTTTAAATATATTTTTTTAGTTACACTTTTAAACTCGCTAGCTAGACCTATTTATACTATACACCGTAGGCATACTCAAAAATTAACAAGTAGAGACGTGCGGAATGCGCGTTATTATTTTGAGGACAGGCTAGATTTAATTGAACACAATTGGTGTTTCCATTGACCAAAGGCTTTTATGTAATGTCATTTACGTATTTGACTGCTTTAAATGCGACTAGTAACTCTACCGTGGAAGTGTTAATAATTCCCCGCTGAAAGCCACGACAGAAAGATGTCAAGATGTCAAAAAAACCTAACAACAACTTGCAAGTCTCTTCTGCAGATAGAAAATGACGTGAAATTAGAAGGTCCTTTTTAATAAGTTATTCATATAGGCGATGTTTATTTTCTGTTCAATACACTGATGATCAAAAAATTAGCTGGATTTTATTTTGAGTAGGCGATTCGGAATAAAGTGAGAACTTTTGAATTCCCGGTTATTTTTTCCACTGAGTTAGCTTAAAGTTTCCTGCCACTTTTTAATATAAATAATCTAATCAAAGTGTATAGATTGCATCGTATACTTACAAGTTAATGTCTGACGCCATAATAGTTATTATTTTTTAATTATTATTCTAGACAAAATGGCTTCAAAAGTGCCTATTTTATTGCGGACCAACTATAAACAAGTGTGTGTATGTGCACATTTACCAAGTACGCACTTCAAGTGAGTAATGACGTGTTCTGAAAAGCTTCTTGTCGATCGGAAACATGAATCGTATTGTTAAAGATAGTTTCGGTCTCCGCTGCCGACCTACAACAAACCTCCAGGCTCTATATGGGAGACGGCGTGTGTGAGAGGGATTTGGAGGTGGGGGAGTGAGAAGACGAAAGCAGCGCCCGGCGGTATCGGAAATGGCCGCGGGGTGTTAATGACCGATACCTCGTAAAAGCTTTCGGCCGTCATGTACCGATCTCGTAGGTCTTTCTTCGCTACTCCCAGTCCCTCTCTGCCCCTTCCCTTCCCGGTAACGTACCAGAAGTATTTCCCTTGTTTCTGCCGTCGGTCGTGGGAGGGTGCGAATCGCTTCTCTCTGAACCCCTCCGCTCTCGGTTCAGCCTCCGGAACAAGTTATCCTCTTGCAAGCATCTCCCTCCAGTAGGCCTATCCTGCAGCTTTACACCCCACTCACCACTCTACGTCTCTTTTGCCTCCTTGCGCGGCTCTCTTCGCAAATCCGAGGAAATCAAACCACGGTTCATTGACTTGAACCTCCGCTCCGGCTTCAGTCGCTGCGAGGGGCGAGCTCCATTTATTCCTTCAGCGCGGCGTAGGCCTACGCCGTCAACACTCCACTTCTAGGAGCGGAGATTTAATGTTGTGTAGATCTACTACACTGTCTACAATAAACGGCAATAAAGGGGAAAAAACGTCTTCGGTCTAAACCTCTAAAGCAGAGTAATTAGTGGCGACTGTTTGCAAAACTGACTCTTTCAATCTGTAAGGAAGCAGTCTGTTAAACGACCGATTAAAAAAAAGTAAAGTTGAAACTTGACATTTCTGTGTTTCTTAGAATGGTTCTAAGTGTTTTGTTACTTGTATCTTAGTGAGTGAATGAGACATTTTATTAATCAACATTGAGGTCTTTAGCGCTGGTGAGGTGTGACATGAGATGAGTACGGAGCAGCGCCGGAGTGAGAGGACGGGAGAAACAGGAGATCCCCGAGAAAACCCGCCGACCAGCGGTAACGTCCGGCACGATTCCACGTGCGAAAATTCGGGGAACGACGCCGCCGGGAATCGAACTCTGATCGCCTTGGTGGGGGGCGAAGGACCATTCGGCCACCGCGTCCCCTGTGTACCTCAGCCACCATGGAAATAATTAGGGGCATCTGATCTTCGCGATAAGGTTTTTGCGCTACCTTCTGCTTCATGGTCAGTGATTGGATGTTTTTTTTTTAAACTCTCAGTGTATTGGGGTTCTAGCCGCATATCACAGACACGTATCGTAGTACATTATTCTGATTGGCAAAACAATACGAGTGTCGCCTCTGCACGAAGGCATGCAGTCGATGACCATGAAGCAGAGGTACACATGTGCACAACATTTATTCAAACAGATAGGTGCAAAAGAATTTTCGTGAAAATCAGGGGCCCGTGACAATAACACACCGAGCGAGGTGGCGCAACATTAAGTGGCCTCCCTACCTGCGCTTCAAATAGGCTACGTTGCAAACTACTAAACGCTCGTTATATTTGTATGCCTATGAAGAAAACACACACACTTCAAACTATGTCGCTATAGTTTAAAAAATTCGGCACTTTTATTAGCATCATCGTTTTCCGGGACCTCAAAATGTCCAAAAATGGGTTTTCCAGACTGACGTGTTTGGAAAAATAAAAACCTGATTCGAAAAACACAAGTACAGAAAAAAGCGTTAGACTTCGAACTATGCTGTTTACAAATAAAATAATGTGGTCACCGCTTAAAGTCCCATAGTAAAAAGAATAATAGTAAAGTACTACACGCCAGCTGAGTGGCTTGCGCGGAGAGGCGGTAATGCATTACACACGTCGGTCAACGGCAACCTTACCACTCCTGTCTCACACACAAACACAGTATATCTAGCGAGGTCCCTTAACACGTAAATCTCCCATTCGGGTGGCCTCCAGCTATCGTAATTTTAGTTTTCATGGTTCCTCGAAATCATGACTACAGGTGAATGATCGACCAGTTCCTTCACATTGGCCACGTCCGATTCCTCTCCCATTTCATCTCCCTGTGTTAAGTTGTGTATAATGACCTCGCTTTCGACGAGTCGTAAAGTCCACATGAAAATGAAACTACAACGTGATACAGAACAGACCTATTTAGAACCAAAGAGACAGCGTGCGGGGAGCCAAGAATAGTTGTCTCAGTCGATAGTGGAGGGGCATGTGAAGTTTTTTTTGTAAATGTGTGTACAGTTACACGATGAATTATCTTCACTACGGCAGTAGAGTCTGTTGTTTGAGCAGGAATAAGGTAATTGGACACTTCCTTCCAACCCCAAAAAATAATGGTAATGAGTCCTTGTCACGCATTTGGAGGGCAACGCTATGAGAGTGTTCCTGCGCTGTGCTTGACGTGTATGTACTGTGTACGTAAAGGCGAGTATAAACCAACTATCTGAAGGTTTACTGATCATGTGAGCCCTGGGACCTCGTAGTTTTCATTTACACAGTTTGTTATGAGACTTTGTCCTGTAGCGCTCAGAACTTATTAAGGCCCATGGCTGGACGTATCACCACTAAACCGTCAGTTTTGCTTTAGTCTATGTGTCTGCAGCGTACCAATAACAACATTATGAGCTTGTACGTCGGAAAAGTGACTAAATAAATAAATAAAATTGCAAATATGTGTAGATATTTCACCGTTGTCGCAGCAGTTATAAATATGTGTCTGTGTGTAAGTATGTGTGTAATGTATACACACATACAATATAGCATGGAACTATCATCTCGAATTTTATCGTATTCGTTGCCAACTTAAGTGGGAGTAATAATTCCTATATTTGCGTTTAGACGTACGCACGTAATGAACGACTTACATATTCATTATATATGTACACTCTAAATCAGTTATAGTGAATATCCACAGATTTGTCAGTGGGTCTTACACATTCCGGATGGAGGCTTCACCAACTGAATCATTGTAAAACCAGTTGAAAATCTGTGAATATTTATTGATTCTCTGTTGGATTGTTGACGATATTCATCTGAATTGCAGAATATTCACAGATTTGCCGGTGGTCTATCACAGATTCAATTACTTGAAACTACTCTATCAGAAATCTGTGAAAACTACGCTAAACGCCAATGTTGGATTGATACTTCCAGTAAATATGCCAGTGAAATAAGCTAAAATTAGACTTGATAGTTCAATGTTATACCCTATTAAGAACATCTGATCTTCATAACGAATTTATGCAACTATGCGCAAGATATTGCTGTAAGTTACGTACCTTGTTTCAACAAGTTTTGTGAAAGAATTCTCTCATCAGCGCACAGCTATTGGTAATAAGGCTCGCGAGAAAGATAATTATTAGAAATGGAGGTTTAATACACGGGCGGTGCGGGGGGAGGGGGGGGAAGAAAAAAATCTGAATACCTAAGCAGATCTTTCGAAGTAAGCTACGAAGGTAACTTACAAAATTATATTTATAAGTTTACACGTTGTATATTTTGACGTCAGTAAAATTAAAATAACTTATAAAAATAAGGTGATAACATAAAATTTTATTCGCATATTAATATAAATTTTGAAATTAAGACTAACCAAAATAGAGATGTTTATGTGAGTGACAAAACAGTGTCCATTACTACCATACGAACTACGTGCATTAACGTTGATACCATCTCATGTAAACAAAAGAGAATTAGATTATTATAATGGTGCTTAGTAAAAAAAAAATTGATTGACTTTTTAGGAACATTCATACAGTATAAATATTAAAAACCAACACATTTAAGCAAGTGACAATAGTAATATTTAAAATAAAATATAGCACTAACAAAGTTCAATAGGCCTATATTTATAAATTCGCGTGCCGTATTATTCTAATTTTAATTGTTAACAAAACCCTTTTTTTCCCCTTCAAATTATTAAAAATATAACATTTGTTTAAGTTATCATTTAATTGAACTAAAATAGGGACCCCCTCCGTTTTCTTGATAACAACATATCGTTTGGTGTGTTCTGTTTGTTTTTTATTACTTTGAAACGTAATATAGGTCTATATATATATATATATATATATATATATATATATATATATATATATATAAAGTTCTGCTGGCGATTCAGAGGCAATCTACTCGTCGGAGCTTGTTTCATAAAACAGTAGATAAATTACGAAGCAGGAAAGTGTGGTTTTGTAGAGTAAAGCATAAATTTCCCTCGACACATAAATTACTGTGACGCCCAAAACAACCATTTAATTTGAATGATTGGAACGTGCCGACAGTATCGCATTTCACCTGCGCAACGCACAAGATTAACATACCTGTAATATTTATGCTATTTTTCATCCGGAGTTTAGAATCGATCCACGCACAGCTGACTGATAATGAAACGATTTAAACGTGTTGCGTGTTTTGCACATATTTAGATTATAATTTGCGATTAGTATAGATGCACAGATAAACTAATTTACTGCCTTTTAATTATTGCTGGAACAGTTAATCGTGTAACATCTAGATTTCGTACGATGGTTATAAACGCAGGTAAACATTTCTGCGGGTGGTTATTACAAGATAAATTTTCGCTGAAAATAGAATGACGTTTACTGCAGCATTTCCTTCCATAACTTTAAGCGTATGATGCTATTTTGTGACGAAAAATTCTGTGATCATTTAAATAACTAAACTGCATTGAATTAAATTCTTCAGAACCCAAATTTTTTCTTTCGTCGCGGATGAAGTAGATCTTTCCCGAAAATCGCATGAGATTGTTTGTATCCTATTCGACATATGTCGAATATAAACAGCACCTGGTTGATTTTACTTTTACATGTTAAGTTTCTTAGTAACTCAAAATGTAGTAATAGACTTAATATAATATTTTTCCCTAAAAATGTATTAAACAATAACTGTAAAATTAACATCACTTCTTAAAATGCTGTTAAAATTATTATTCTGTAGCATCAGCAATGTTAAATATAAACTCTAAAACATTAAAAATACTAAACCTTATCTGCGACTCACAAATTATTGTAAAAGTTATACCATAGTGATAAAAAGAACTTAATATGATGTTAAAATAACAATGATTAAAAATAAGGAATTGAAATAATAAAAGATAGACAATTTTCCGCATTGTAGTCGTATCAAAGATGCCAAGTCAAATTTTAAAGAAAAATTAGACAACGAAAAGTTATAGAAAACTTTAATATCTCAGTACCTACTGTTATCGAAATATCGTCATTATGTTACAAAATCTTGTACTAAAATTGTCTATGAAAATTATTCAAAATGAATAAACTGTACTCCTACAAGCATGATTTAATACTTGAATTTTTGCCTCTCTGTGGAGACAACATTCCAGTCTAAATTCCAGTAAACATTTAGCAGTTATCTTGAATTTTTACATTTTGTGTGATAACTATCCTTTTGGGTGAATTTCTGGAAAATTTAATTTAACTGCAGATTAGAATTCATACTGATACAATTTTAGGCATCATAAATCTTTGTTTGCCTTTACTGTTGACACAAATCTATCTGCAGTTGAGAAAGTAATATTTTTCTACCTGCAACTCTGTCTGTAAGAAATAGTAACGGCAAACAATTATTTATGTGCAAAATTTTATCAGTATGTATTCTCCTATGCAGTCAGGTTAAATTTCCATAAATTTACCCAAAAGGAAAATAATGACAAAATACTAAAATTCAATATGGCGACGTACTCCCACTCTTTAAAAGTGCTCACGTAACCGTGAAGAGGCTATGGCTGTATTCTCCTGGCTTCTGAGGTGAAAATGGTGGATGGAGCATAAATGGGTAGAGAGAGATACGTAGAGAAATTGAGAGAGACAGAAAGAGTGAGAGAGTGTGTGTGGTTGAGAGAGTAGGGAAGATGATGAGATGACTATGGGAACTGAAGGGGAGGGGGAAGCATATGGATGATTCTGCCGGACGGGCGTGGTTGGTCCGTCTTTCAACTGTCAAGGCATCACAAATGCAGGCCCTCCCACTTCCACGGACTTCATGCTCCTAACCTCGTATCCTCACCCCCTCTTCCAGTCCCCTTAGGCCAACCTTCCCAGGCTCGGCTCTGCCCTATCACATTTGTAATAACTTCCCCGGCCCATCTTCTCGGCCCCAGCTATACGCCTTTTGTACGGAGCGGTCGACGTGAACATATTACACCTTGTCCGCGTATCTGAGGCCATCTTGGTTTTTTTTATAACAGACAACTGCGCCAGCACAAAGTTGAAACAGGGAGATAATACTCCCTAGCGACTTATATAAACTTAATGCAAAGGCAATAATACCCAGTTTGCTTCAATCGCGAAATAGCACACTACTCAAACTGTCGTCACGCATTTTTATACGCTTATTTATTGGCTTATTAATGTCTGTAGAATTAGGTCACCAGCCGTTTCTTACCCTTAACCACGGTCGTAGAAGTACAGGTCTGGACACTCGCCTATCTACCAATGTATTTTGCTTGACCCCCTTGTTGTTCGTCAAATTACCGAGAATACTGTGTTTTATTGGCGCTTCAGTTAGGGCGGTCGGACCCAAACTGCGCCAACTTTTTTTCATTGTTAAATTTATAAAGTAAATAAAGATTGCTGGAGCCTTTTGTTAAATTTGTGAGCGAAGGAAGTATTTCGTAAATTGAAAAAAAAAAAAAAAAATACGTTTTGATAAATTGAAAGGATGTGGGCGCAGTTTGAGTCCGACCGCCCTAACGGAAGCGCCAATAAAACACAACATTATCGGTAACTTGGTGAACTACAGTCAAACTAAAAGGGGGTCAAGTTTCCAGACGAGTGTCCAGACCTGTTCTTACGGCTGTGCCCTTGACCATCACGTTATTACTAGGGATCAGCAAAATTAGCATTATTATTTGTTGACGTGCTAGACTTCAATGCCTTATACATCAGAGTACAATATGTGATTCCGTTAGCCATGACCAGAGATGAAGGATTATCGCGGGAAAACTTGACTGTTTGCTGGGTTTCAATGTACGTTAAGCTTGCCAAAAGATAAATGGCTTTTAATGTACGTGGAGCTGTTACGCTATTCGACTGAGCCAGTGATATTCCCGGTATTGTAATATTTAGAAATGTTATTGTTCTGAAGACAACTACGTTGTGTCAGACGTATATATTCCAATGATACACGCTGAAAGAAACTACAGCGTTTCCAAGGGTATGTTGATACAAAAATATTTCGCGATATAGCCATCGTTAGAGATTATGGTTAGAGACATGCAAAATTCGCGTTGTTTTCTGACAGATGACTTGACTCCAAGTGACTATATGCTCGTTCGACGTCTCCCGCTGGCCGATATTGTCGTGACTTGCCGCGGAGAATGCTTACACGGTAGAGAGGCCAATCTGTGTAACAACTTAACATAAGTAAATTAGAACACATAAAAGTTCGTGGCCAATTAATTCGCATATTATGCTCTGTTGTGTATAGGGAAGTGAAGTTTAGTCTGCTACCAAATGATAACGCGAATTTTGCATGTCTCTAATTATGGTACATTGAAAAATATTTTGTGTCAACATACCCTTGAAAACGCTGTAGTTTCTTGCAACAGGGTGATATACGTCTGACACAGTGTATCTGCAGACCAATAACAGGCATCAAATATTACAATAGCGGGATTCTTATGGGATCAGTCAAATAGGGTAACAGCTCCAAGCACAAGCTAAAGCTAATAATCTTATGGTAACGTGTGTTGAAATCCAACAAACAGTCAATACGTGATGTCCCTTACTTATGTGGATTATTTACGGGAGAGGTTGGCCATTTGGCCACAGAACTTACAGTTATTGGGAAGACGCATTCTCCATAGCTAGCCACGACATTGTCGTCCAGAGACAGACATCCATCAAGACTATAGTAGTATGGATTCTAGCAGTGGCGGCTCGTGGGTTGTTGCCAGGTAGGGCTGCAGTTGCCAAGAGCTGTACAAGGTTGTGCGCTGCTTGACTCTACAGCCACTGATACGCTGATGTGCCCCTTACTACTGAGTGGTCACAACACATCTAGTAGCCGGCAAATATTTCACTGTCATTGGTCTACGGCACGTTCATCAAGAGTGTACAGTTCCGACTATCTGCAGCCCCATCTGGTAACAACCCACGAGCCGCCACTGGATTCTAGTCTGCTGTAAGAAAATATCGTGAATTTCACACGTCTCTACTTATTTCCATATGTAGGGCATATTACAATAGTATACAATCCGTATAGTTACATTGCAGGAACACAAGAATAATACCCTTTTATGTGCTAATTCAGCTAAGTAGATTAAGGTTACATCAAATTATAAGTTTACATACTTACGTTTGCGTCCTAACGAAGATTTTTTAGGATCGACTTGAATCATATAACTGTTTGATAGCAAACGTACAAAAAAAACTGGAGAATATCACACGTTAAATAAATTGGTATGTAACCAATAACCAAACATTCAATAAGGAAACACTGCCAACTACAGTCGATTTAGAAGTGCTTCGCCCTCTCCTAGGGAAATCGCTTTATCTAATTCGATAATATGTTTATTTTAACAAGTTACGGAAAGAGACGAACAGCGCAATAGTTTCGCAAGTGCTGATTTTACCTTGACTAACTTGTAAAGCTGAGGAACAAACCTGGTTCGCCCACAAAAATTCAAAAATTTACTGAACAAACTTTCTAAGGTTGGTGAGTTACACACAAATATGTAGTGAGATTTGAATATAAAATTACCTGTCCTACTTAAAAATCAGGCAAAAATTTGAATTCGGATAAAAACCAGACATGTCCACTATAATGTTGCATTCAAAACAAGTGGGTAAAAGCTTATATATATTGGATGACGCAAGAGTTACGAAGTATTGCCTCTGACTTTAAAGACAGGTATATCCATAATTAGAGATGATGGTATATCGCGAAAATGTTTTGTGCCAAGATAGCCTTGAATACACTGACACAACGTAGCTGTCTGCAGACCAATACCAGGCATCCAATATTACAATATCGGGATTCTTATTGGCTCAGTCAAATAGGGCAACAGCTCTACGTACAAGCTAAAGCCAGTAATCTTCTGGTAACCTGGACGTGTGTTGAAATCCATCAAACAGTCAACTTTTCCCGCGATAAACCATCATCTCTATCCATAATATTACTTTAGAACTAGACATAACTATTTTTTTTAAATAACATACTAAATATTACAACTTATCTCTATAAGTGACAACAATAATTTATAATTTAAAATGACGTACAACAATAAACCTGCCATATTTAATTTTTGCTAGCATCATAACACACCAGGTTTTTTTCCTCCGATTTCCTGCAAAATAGAATAAGATGGACATGTTTGGTGTTGAAAGATTGCTTCAGAACTCTACTTTGCGAATGGTCTTCGACATTCTCTTGCCATTAAGCGCATACAGATAGAAACAAAGAATTTTTGTAGATAAAACAATGTATTCTCTGTATTACAACAGGCGACTCAAAAGTGGTGTCTTGTTAGTCATAATAAAAGTCTTGTGCATTATGAGAATTGTATTTTGGTCTAATCTCCAAGTAAACCGTATTGAGACCGTCAGCAAACAATTTGGTTTTTAAAATCCTCATTCTGTTACCTCAGCCGGAGGAACAAATGCAGCGCGGTACTAGAACGATTAATTTACAGTGTTGTCTTGTCAGCTCTGTTCATTGTTATGCTTCGGAGAAAAGAAACAAGACTCACTGGATTTCACTGTGTGGCATCTAGTCACAGAACTAATTCCCTTGTAATGTGTACCGTGCCTACAATCCTACCACAATTAATAACACGGGCGGTAAATTGTTGTTTATTTTTTTTTCCTCAGCCCCCCTACTGCTCCCGCTGAGAATCCCCGAGCTGCGCGTCATCCATCTTTCCTTTGTTCGTCAAGTGAGCAACAATAAATGTAGGTGTTTTATCTGGCGGGGTTGTGGCGGCCGAGGAATAGGGAGGGGGGAGTAGGTTCTCGGAAGGGGTAGGCCAGAGCGGCATGAATATGTATGAAAGCACAGCCCGCGGTAATAAGAGAGCGCCCGACTGAGTAGGGTGAGCGGGTGGGTTGGAGCAGGGTTGGTGCTGGCCGGCCAAGCACTCGTGCAGTCGAATGCAGCACTTGTGGGTAGGTGGACAACCTGGGTCTGTTGCTGGGTATCAAGCGCTTGCAACCAATCCCTGTGTTTGCATGCTTATAACTTTTTAAACGTGCACAGCCTTGTAATTGGTGGAGACTCAGGAATTCCACGAGGTAGGACGACCTGCAGCTTGTACACCACGGTCATCATTGGCTAGCGTTCCTGAGGGTGATATATTATTAGCAGAGCTGGTGATTTTTGGTGAAAAAATTTATGCAATATTTTGTTTCAATGTCTTAGGTGCACATCGGTAGCTCTGATGCTTCATGGTTATTGGTAGCGTGTCTTTGTGTAGACACGTCATTCATTTGACTGTGTCAGTCAGAGAAATGTTATTGTGACACACTACGTCTGTGATTTTCCAGTAGAATCCCATGACAAGTCGGAGTTAAAACGTCCAAACACTGACAACGAAGCAGAACTGACACCAAATGGTGCAAAAAATGTTCCCCCTCAAGGTCCAGGCTCTACCTTTTGTCGGGTGTCAGGGTGTCGGTATGCGATTTCTTGCTGTCTTGTTATTGGTTCAAACTTATCAATATAGATCGGGAAAATTCGCGTTTTCACTGACTTGTAGACTAACCTCCAAAAAATATCTCAGTATTCAAGCGGAAAACAGCTATTCGTTGGCTGCTCTCTGACACAGTGGTACCCCACGATTAGGATTTCATAAAGTTGTTTCTTTATCATTTGCTCTGTTCCACCCAAGGTGTCAAATAAGTCAAGAGCCAATTTCTCAAATTGCACGAATTTACGCATGTTTGGTAACATGTATGTCAGATTCCATTGCACTACGCATTCAGAGCCTTAGCTATCTACACATTGGCTGCTATCCCAGTAAGTAGTTTCACCCCAGAACTTACCTCACGTGATTCCCTCATTCTTTCCGTGCAGGTTCTTGATTCGTAAGAATTCTTTCCGGCATCTGTGATAAACTGTGGTATAGTTGTGGAAGGAACTTAAATGTCCATCAGTTTTAAATATATTTTTAAGTAAAATTTATTTGCTAAATTTTCCTGTTCCTGACAATCACCCATTTACATAAGTAATTAGTAGACCCACTGAATATTGGTGAAGAGAATTTTGCACAATTTTGTTTCAATAACTCACGTGCACAACTGCAGCTCTAATTTTTGGTCATTGGCAACATGTCTTTGTCCAAAGTTGACTCTGTCATTGGGAATAATATTACTGAGGTAGTACACATCTCAGATATGCGGATGGAAACTCAAGACGATGAGAGTTAAAAACATCCAATCACTCACCATTTAGCAGAGTCACACATGTGCATATAAAGGACTGAAACAAGTTTTCCTCCAAGAATCAGTAGGCTAGTTCTAGTAGTTAACATGCGCAGAAGTTTAATGTCTTACTATTCATGAAAATTCCGAATCTCTAGAAATTGATAAGGATGTAAATATTTGATGGGTTCAGTGAGCTGCAAATATGACTCCACACACAGCCCTCTGTATAATTGGGATTCAGCTGTTTGTTCGTTGGCTGCTGCAACATTGTGTAGCACATTTTTCCTTCCCTATGTAACGATGGACTCGGCTATTCTTTTCGTACACGATTTCCTATAGAATAGGGCCTATGTCTGGTAAACTTTGAAACAATTTGTAAATTCAAACAAATGCTAAAAAAAATTGGTATTTTATTGTATCCGATCATTTTATTGTATCCGATCATGGAAGACAGAGAAACTATTTGTAAATATTACCTAACCTAACCATTTTATCGACAGCAGAAATCCAAATCGTGTAAACTGAACAGATGTCTAGTTAGTTAGTAGTGCTTTTTTAAGCAATCCATATTCCTTCTCCTACTTCTTCACACGTCTCTGCTCCCCTTCATATAACAAGCTTTGCTCCCCTTCGTTAAGCGAGCTAAATCTTTGGAAAAACACTGGTTTTCCACGGTTTTCCGAAATCACTTATACAAGTCAATTATGGGATGGTTTCTTGCAAAAGACCACAATCGTGGTACTTCCTGTTACTGCGAGTCACAAGTTATGTATGTAATAGTGCAGTGATACAAGCACACACATTCATTCAAGTAGAGGTAAAAAAAAGCGAGAGATTATTTATCTGTAGGTTAGAATTCACGGACGATTGTAGTTTCCAGCAGTTAACTACTATTTAGCTACTTGCTGAAAAAGCAATCTTGCGCGCTGATTCTTTATTTTTTAATGCAATCGTGGACCCTTAATTAAAGTTCAAGATATTTGTTAGCCAATTAAAGCATACAAGAGCAGGTTGTATGACGTCCGAAACAAATTAACTCAATGCGTGTTTTGTGTTTTACTAGCATCCCTTACGCAAATAGCTCAATGTAGAGTAGTGTTCATCGATGTTACAACGGATGTCATTTATTGTTGAGATGTACTTCGAGGTAGGCACCCATGGGGATGGGGTGTGATTAAGCAGCCCTCATCAATCATACTGGGATCGCCCGGCTGTCATGTTTATAAAATACGTTATTTGACGTTCCTTACATATAAATGGTTTCTAGCAGTGCAATTCTACGTATTTATGATTAGCAAGTTAAAATGTTATTAAGTGTTGTCTGCTTATGAACAATGCCTGGTGTTATACTATATGTAAAGCTAACAGACACCTCTATGAAGCATAAGTTGTTCGAAAGTAAAATTCGAACTAGGAAAGATATTTTAATAAAAAAGTATGCAATAGCCTAAATTGTGACATATTAGCCTATACCCCTATACCCGTTGAAATTTCCGCGTAGAAGCGGTAGTACCAAAATAAAATAAAAGTTGAAACGTTAAAGGAATGGTAGTTTCTAAGTATCACGTCGATTAGAAAAATCATTTCAGAGCACCTCAGAATGGCTAAAAGCAGCTTTTTCGACCTACTATATCTGAACATCTACTCGCGAGATTCGAGTTAAACTATTCTAGGAGCATGCAATGGACTTTGCTTAAAACTTTTCGCCATTAAAATGATGGGGTCACCACTGTGTCAGTCAGGCGAGTGATCTACAATACCACTCACTGCATCCGTTTCAGTATCTTGTGGTAGAGGCGATAACGCGCCAGATGAGTCGGTCAACATCGTCCTTGGCGCCGTGCCTCACAAACAAAACTTAGGGTAGAATAAGCATTTCATGTTTCGTAAAATTGGCATTCCAATTAGTAACTTAAACATCTAGAAGCACAGCTTAGTCTAAACTCTTGCTAACCGCTGTTATTTTAGAGGAGAATTTTTGCGTGGAAATTGTGTATACACAATTTAAAATGTAAAACATATAAATAAAATTAAGTAATTTTTATTAATCGTGTTTGCAAATAGTAAGTAGGTTCGACGAGTAAAATTCAATGCTTGTGACATAATTTCAATCATTTCAGCTACTTGTAATTGATTCTTTTCAAACTGAAAGCACACAGAGACATTTTTTTCTGTGTACTTATACACTACATTCCTGAGAAAAGTTGTCTAGTGTGTATTTTCAGCATTAAGTTTGTCTCGCTGCAATGCTGTACATATGACAAGCTTAGGCCTAACCGTTTTCTTGTTACTCAGTGATCACACAATGGTGATTTCAGTTCGATTACTGTGTTAGAAGTAATGTCCAGACACGTTAAAATATGAAAAGTAGTAAAGGGAATAATAAAAGTTTGTTGAGAGGGTTTGTAATGTGTTGTAATATATTTCGTGAAATATAGTTACGAGTGAAACGACAATGCTGGAGACCACATCTCAATGATTTATACCGATCACTATTGTATCTATTCAGAGTTTAGACATATCGAGTAACGAAATTGCTTTTTGCTGTGTTTTTTTAAACACGAGACCTACGAAATATCGTCTACTGTTTATTGTCGGCAATAAGATTCTCTCTCTGCGATGCTTGACATAGCAGAACGAAGCGCCGATCACATTACGAGGGTTCGGGAAAGCGCCACCAGATATCAGCGTACTTTGCTTTGCATCTCCCATTGCAACAAGTGCAATTAAAAGTACTATACAGCATGTGCTATATGCCACCGTCTGAGGTATGGAAATACGCAGGCCATAAGAGCTAGATTGTCTTGAGCTTCAACAGCCGTGTCGCCTTTATGCGCGGGCCGCGAAAACGGCGAGCAGTGGACAGTGTCTTGGTCGTACGCTTTTTTCTATGGAACTTAAAACGGTTACTCTGTTTTTTTTTTTTTTTTACGGAAAGTGCGTTAGCAAAGTCCAGCGCGGCCTTCTCTATTTTTGTTTTTATGATTCTGGTTGGTATATCGTACGTGACAGGAGTCTGAAAAAACCGTTAGATATCGAATATATGTTTAGTAGTATCTCTTTAAAAAAATTCTCCTAACACTGTGAATTATGTTCACGTGCCAGCTGACACACTGTAAAAAAAATTGTACTTTTACAAAAACATTATTTGGAAACTAGTTACCTAGTTACTAAAAAATATTTCTGTAAGTTAACAAAAATATTGTAAGCTTTACAGGAAAATCATGTAACTATACAACTATTCTATACATTTACAAGTATTTTTGGATATTTATAAATAATAACTGTATATTTACAAATAGGTTCTTGTACATTTTACAATTGTTTTAAGTGCCACAAAAAATTGTTGGCAACCTTTTCCCAAGTAATTTTTTTTGTGAAAGTGCAAAATAATTTGTAAATGTGACATGCCTTCAAAGATGTTTTTTGTCTCGCATCAAACACTGGCTCAGAAAAGTATATCCCACTAGTCTCCTCAGGTAATGTATTTGGAAACAGTATATTTGACCTACGACATTCTTGTTGTAGTGCCTGGACTGATAATAGTTTTTACATTTGTTTACCAGCTTTTACTTGTAAAAATACGGAATTTTTTTACTGTGTGGAGCTCTTAAGCAAACGTTAATAGCTCTTTTCCAAGCCCAGTCGTCCTTCGGCTACTGTACACAGCTATATGGATGCGCCTTGAGTAAACAGTCATAGCTGTTTCAGTCGATGTTTTTTATTTAGTCTTTCTCTTTGTACCTTCTACTCTATGTTTATCGGCGACGAGTTAAGTGACGTTATGATTGTTCGTAACCTATTATCGAAGAACTCTGTGTTTCGACTAGCTGTCATTGATTTATGGCCATCCGCTAGATATTTTTTTTTCGCGTCTCAAGGCCGCGTGCGAACGTTGTAGGATATCGACGACCTGGGAACTCTGCGTGTTTCTTGCTGAGAAGAACAGACATACAGAAGAACAGTTCGTCGATATTTTAAGGTCGCAGTAAAAAGTTTGCATGGACAAAAATGTTTGCTCATGCGGTTAGATTAGATTCACTGTTCCTATTTTTATCGTAGACAATATTGTAAACTCTTTATAGTGCGATTATGTTATGAATTATACGACAGTAAAAACAATAATTATTTGAAGTGACAGCAAAAATTTTTAGGCAAATTAGTTTCCAAGAATTTTTTTAAAGTACACAAATTTTCTAAAATATGACATGCCCTCGAAGGTTAATATATTCTACATCAAACACTCTAGTTAAAAATATCTCACCAGTACCCATAAGTATGTGGAAACTTTAGACTACTTTAATAACCTGCGGCATTCTTGTTGTAGTGCCTCGACTGATAAAAGTTTTGACATTAAGCCTAGTTTACACCAACGATAACATTGCTATTAACACGTGTTTTCAACAAAGTTATTAACAATGTTGTAAAAATGCTTGAAAATTGTTAACATCATGTTATATACATTGTTACCAACATTCTGTTATTAACTTTGATATAATTTGTAAAAAAAAATATAAATAACGTTTTTTTACCAACATTTTGTTGAAAACATTTGCTAGCAACAAAAATTATGAATTTTAGAAACGTGTTAATAACTTTGTCACTAACACATATATAGGACAAATGATGTTGGCAACAAATGTTACTAACAATGTTATCAGCATTGTTGTAGGCATTTTTGTCATCAACATTGCTATTAACTTCCGTCCATCATTCTTACAACTTTGTTTGTAACATTGGTGCTTTCAGCAATCAACAATGCTATAAAATAGTCAGCCATAGCTTTGAATTCGTTGATAACATTTTTGTAACTAACATTTTGTAATTAACATTGCTACTGTTATTTTTTCTGTGTAAACTGGGCTTTAGTTTATAAGCTGTTCTTGTAATAAAAGTATGATTTTTTTCCCCACCGTGTCGGTAAGGAAAGGAATATTTCGCTCAGTGATCTGAATGTTAGAATCCGTTGTTCTGTGTGTATTGAAACTCCGAATATTTATCCATTAGTTGCTACTCACTGGAACAGCAGACAATGAACGAATAGACGGGGCTTGAGTATGCATAGTACAGCACGTCGGTCATCGAACTCGTGAATTCCAACAAAACGGTAATTGAACTAGCAAATTTTTCCTTTTTCGAAATGATCTTTGTTTCGTCTCAACGTGTGTCGTTTGTTGTTTTTCCTGTTTGTGTCCGACATCTTTGTGTTTTGTTTCGTTTCGTCGTTGTGTCATTTGCTGTATTTCAGTTTGTGATTTTGTTTCGTCTCATCGTTGTGTCGCATGTCAACTTAGGTTTCTTTTTTATATTTTTGTTATTTCTTTTATTTTCTGCTTTGTTCCTTGTTTTATCTGACCAGATTCCAGTTTTGGAATTAAATGTTGTGTATGTATCCTTATGACTAAAGCATACCATGCTTATTTATGTTTTCTTGTCTTATTTTTAGTTTTCTTTTGACAGTCATTTATTTCGCAATGGAGTATGTCCAAGCAAATAAATCCAGTTTTCCTTTTTCCTAAATATATGTAGGTGACTTCTGATAAGCTGAGCTCACCGACATCCAGTTTCTGTTGTTTCACGAGTCAGCGAAAATACAAAAATTTGTTTTCTGAATAATGTGTTACATTTAGTGGTTAGACTACTTGCCTGCTACCAAATCGACAAGGGTTCGGTTATCGATCTTCGCACGTGGGAAACATAGCCGATGCTGTTTCTGGAAATTGTACGTAAAACATCATATTTTATCAAAATTTCTATCGATATAATCCAAGTACGAAACTTGTATCTATACAATTATTTTTTTCGTTTGACATTCCTGATAGCTAGTTGAACTGGATTTTGAAATATAGCTCTGGTAACCAATTCGAAAGGAATTTGACTGTTGAACACGTTTTATCATTACGTAATTTTATTAATGCACTTAAAAGAAGTTTATGTCATGATCTCAAAAACTGAATTCTAGTTACCACTGAGAATTTTCGTGGTGTTGGATTAACGGTTAAAAAACTGTTACGCTCTTTATACATATAAATGCATTTTCTACATAAACGTCGGATAGTCAAATTGGGTCCGCTAACTTCTGAACAAATACACTCTCACATTTTACTATAGACAGTGTCGCAACACAATAGGAATATTGTCAAACCGCAATATCTTTCGTCCCCATAATACGCGGAAAATTATTTTTTGGCAGCTCTAAATATTGCGTTGGTGTTCACCTTGCCAAAAAAAAAATTATGTGCGTTCACTACAAAATAAATTGTTATCACCACAAAATATTGTGGATACTGACAAATAATATTGTGTTTACTACAAAACAATTTGGCACGGAACACTTCCTACAAAAAGTTTCTTTCAGTGTAGGTTACAAAACGCTGCTTTACAGCGAATTCGGGAACAATAAAAAAATAAAAATAATAACTTCGCTCACAAAATGAGCTGTATTTATAAAATGTGCCAGTGTGTCTAATACACCAAGGGAGTTTTTTCTTTATTTTTTTATTTATTGAGGTCGTATTTTAGTAAAACATTTTTCTACCGTCAGCTAGATTTATCACCATGGTGTATGTCAATGTCTGTTGCCTGAATAGTTAATATCCTTCTTAATTTTTCTCGCAGTAGATGGGTTATATACTATCCCACACAGTTCTCTACGAGGTGATATGTTATCATCAACAACAAGGGTTGCTCGTAATAAATTGCACCCGGAAACTGTTCTCGGCAGCCGAAGGGTTAATTTGTTTGGTTTAGGTAGTACATCCCAGCCTGCGCCGCGGTATCCATGTTTGTTTACAAGGGTGGGGAAAGAATATTCGGTAATGGCTGCCATAACTCAATGCTTCCCCTGCAGATGGCGCTTGCTTCGAGTGCTTCACTTGTTTTTTGTTTCCCCGTCACTCCATTGGGCATCGCCCCTTCCATTTCTCTCAGCCCCCGGGGGTAGTTTTTCATGGTGGCGCGCAGGGGAAGAAAGCCTCTCTGGGAACCACCCGACTATAGGAATGAACACTTGGGCTAGAACCGTTCAGCTTTGAAATTAAGTATAGCTTTCAAAGTGAAGCTACTTTATATTGTCATACAGATCACAGGAAAAAAAAAACAGTAGATTATTTTGGTTTTTCTATTGCAGCACATATGGTTCACTTTATTTTTTAAAATACTGTTTTTTGTGACTATATTAAGTTGGCGTGAAACAAAAAAATATTAATGATTTATAATCAAAGATTTTGTTCTGAGAAGAGGAAATACGACACTTCCATCTACACACTACCTTTGATGCAATCGAACAACATAACTACAGGAGGTTTGCGATAAAATTAGCAGTTTTGAAGACGACCTTGTCTAGGATTATCATTAAAACATATTATTTACTGTGAACTCAAAAGTTAATTTTTGAATGCAGTACAATATTCATACTTTGATTGTTACTTAGTTGCTTCGTTTATTTTAAAAAGTAGTAGGAAACTATACTCAAAATCATCTGAAAGGAAAATAGGAATTAGTGCTTCCGAATGACCTACAGTTACATTTTTTTATTTATTAATATAAACTGGCTAAGAAAACTGCGAGGAAACAGTTTTTATTATTATCATTATTGTCACCAGAAAAGTACGCCATTTTAATAAATAATTAATAGAGACGTTAAAAATTCGCGTTATTTTCAAAAAGCTGTAGTCTTCGTTCGAGGTTTGTTTATACGGTCGATAATGTTGGTTCTGGCTATGGAGAATACTTGTGTCCAATAATTATAGGCCTAAGTAATATGGTATAATGACCACCAATCTGCCGTAAATATGTCACAATAACACCATGGCTAATAAATTACAGGTTTACATTTTACATGTACAAGGCAGTGGAGCCTATCTTTCCACCGAATCATAACGCGAATTTCGCAGGTGCCTACTAATTCGAAGTTAATTTTCCACCATAAATGCGCGAAAATTAATGAAAGTTGAACACGAATTTGGCAGGGAAAACCTAATTATTATGTTCGGCAAGGAAGTCGATGTACACAAATACATTACGTGACAGTAGCTCTTTCTGAAAGAAAGTATAGGCTAATATATTCTCAACTTGTAGAAAGTGAAGGATAAGCCACACATTTCATTCTTGAGCCAAACATTGTTTAACACATACACATTTATATACGATGTCATTTCAGTAAATATAAAAAAAGTCTATTCAATACAAAAAATACTTCGTTGCCTCAAAATGTGAAACGTAACCGGAATTTTTTTTTGCAATAATACTTATTGTTCATTAAAAAATTGCAGTTATATACCGTCCTAGAATTGAAACACCTAACTCCTCAGAATTTAGCATTAGTTTGCTCAGACATTTTGGATTTGGATACGGTCGCAGTAAAATATTTTTGCGATTTTTCTCCGTCTGTGTTTAATTCTTCACTTCCAGAAAAGTCCGATTCCACGCGCTGCAATGTTAATAGTGAACTAAAGTAACATCATCACTAAAATGTCTTCTTAGAACAGTTATTTTTACAGTGACTTCTTTGGTGCAATCCTCGTAGAACTAGAGGCACGAGTATTTCAAGTATTCAGCCGATAACTGCCTACACTTCTCAGTCATGTAAACGCACTGCTCATAGTCGAATAGCCATTCGCTGATATAACTAGGGTCAAGAAATTTTCGCGAAAAGAATTTTGCGCAAATTTGTTTCAGTGTTACCTCCGAATCTGCATCTCTGCTTCACGGTAATTGGCAGCGTGTCTTTGGAAGGTGACTTCTCTCATTAAACTGCTCCAATCAGAACAAGGTTACTACGATACCACACTCCTGTGATTTGCACATTTGTCTACACACGTGAGTGATAAAACATCCAATCACTGACTATGAAACAGAACTGCAGATGTGCACATAAGTCTCTGAAACAAAATGGGGCGAAATTATTTTCGCGGAAAGTTCATGGCCTTTGTTATAACAGTACAAGAATGCAGGTACCACGTGATTTTTGTCACGTGTAATTTCCTTATTTATTCCTTGTTTGCAGTTGTTAAAAGTTTGTCAAAATTCCTCTCGTCTAATCACAGTGACGACAGTGGGGTGTAGGTTCTTCACGTTCAACTTGACCTTGAAAGAATACGCGAAATAATCGTGCCACTACTTACACGTGATTCTAAAGTGAGCACTTTTTAATCCGTAGAGTTACTTTTTTTCCTTTTCAGATAGTTTATATTTGCCTGCCATGTTTTTGTACAGCAGGCAAAACAGCCTACGGAACAAAGTGTGTACGTGTTTATTTTTCCTATCCCTTTTTAACGTAAACAAATCAACCTTTTACGTAACACTGAAAGAGTGGCGGCTCGAGTGTTGTTGGCAGGTAGGGCACAAGTTGCTGAGAACTATACACCCCTGTGAACACCCCGCCGTATACGAACGACTAGGGACCCCTGTTTTTTTTTGTGAAAATAATTTTGCCCCACTTAGTTTCGGTGCTACAAGTGCACATCTGCAGTCCTGCTTCGTGGTGAATGATTGGATATTTTAACTGTTACTAGCCTTGGGATTCTACCGGCAAATCACAGACGTGTGGCGTTGCAGGAACTATACTTAATTTGGTCAGTCAAATGAGATACGGCTCTTCACATAGACACGCTGCCAATAACCATGAAGGAGAATTGCAGATGTGCACGTAAGGCACTGAAACAAACTGGGGAAAAATCTTTTTTTTCGCGCAAGAACAGGGATTCCTACCGATGACCATGACATATCTACTGGCTACTTATTGTGTTGTGACCAGTCAGTAATAAGCGGCACCTACATACCAGCGTGTCAGTGGATATAGTGTCAACTAGCGCACAAACTATCTACCTTTCTCTTCAACTTATGCTCTCCGCCCCCCCCCCCCCCAACCCGGCAACCACATAATGTGTGGAGTCACATTAAATAACTAGAGATGATGGTTTATCGCGGGAAAAGTTGACTGTTTGATGGATTTCAATACACGTCCAGCTTATCAGAAGATTACTGGCTTTAGCTTGTACTTGGAGGTGTTGCTCTATTTGACTGAGCCAATAAGAATCCCGCTGTTGTAATATTTGATGCCTGGTATTGGTCTGCAGACAGTTGCATTGTGTCAGTGTTTTCAAGGCTATCTTGGCACAAAACATTTTCGCGATATACCATCATCTCTATAAATAACACATTTTAAGTATTATTCTAGACAAGATGGACTCCAAAGTTCTCACTTATTGCGAACCACCTATGTTATGCCTGAGAATCGGACATTTTCTCGAGTAATGTTGGTTTGGCGTTGACATGAAACTGTTGCGCATTGTATTTCTTCCGCTACTGGATCGCGTTTGGTTTATCAGTGATACTAAAATATCTGAGGTATGACAATCCTGCCCGGAAACAACGAGCGAACACCGTGCTACTATGTCTGCTGTGAATCTGACAACCTGCTGGGGCAGCAGTCAATGGACAGACAGAAGTTCGAGCGTACGTCGAACACTGGAATTAAGCGTACAGTTCATTGCGTACATGTTCTGTCCTTAAGTATGAAAAAATTAAGAAACTGTGTTTGGCATGATTTTAACACGAATTGTGTATAAATCTTATGTTATGCTGGTTTATGTTTAAACAATTCGAATTGTAAACTGGCCTATACCTGAACCACATAGTTAGAGGTACTGATTTATCACAGGAAAACTTGATTGTTTTTTATACACGTCCACAATTGACGTTCTTTTTATTGGCGTGTCCCTATCTGCTGGGATAATTTCAGGTCTTGTGCGCCGTTATTGAATATTTGTATGAAGATATTTCGGCTATAACTTAACATCTAGGTACTTAGCGCTGGAGAGGGGTGACATGATATGAGTATGGAGCAGCGCCGGAATGAAGGAGCGGCAGGAAACGGGAGATCTTCGAGAAAACCCGCCAACCAGCGGTACCATCCGGCACGATTCCCACATGCGAAAATCCAGGGACCAACCCCTCCGGGAATCAACCCCGGATCGCCATGGTGGGAGAACGAGTGATCTGCGCCACTGCATCAACTGTGGTCCTTATTTGTGATTAGTCTTTAACTACATTACCATTCTCCAATAACATAAGGCGCCAGTCGCTGCATTATTTTCCAAAATGCGAATGCACGAAACATTCTTGCGATTTTCCACTATTTCCCACTATATTTTTATAATTAATAAGTAGTTGTTTACTTCCAAGATGTCAGTATATGTTCAACCAAAGTGTCGCTTAGTCATGCGACGGTTGGTAACTTAGCAGTACGCGTAGACGCATGGCTGGCCTCCCCTCGCCGGACTGCAGAGAACAGACGCTGGGAAACTTTCCTTGCCGTCGTAATTATGACCTTTCACTAGCCAGCGGCGCGAGGCGCCCACTTCAACCGCGGTGTCAGCCGGAGACCAGCATTTTAGTGGCCGATGCCTCGACAAGATAACGACCCCAACAGCCCCGGCCTGGGGAACGAAGCTGCGCCTCTGCGGGCGAAGATATTGAATAACCCGCCCCGCCACAGAGCAGGCGTGAGTACAGAGGCGAAACTGCTGCTGAAACACCCGACTACGCGCCCGCCCGAAGACAAGCTAAACGTAGAGGAAAATTTGATTCACTTGTCACTCCCTAAGGACCGCGGGAAGAGGCCGAGAAAATTCGTTGTTTCTCTAACCTGTAGGCTAGCCTCCAAGAATATTTGTTTACTGAAGCCAACAACAGCTGATCATTGGCTGCTCACCGACAACAGTGAAGCCACATGATTGGACATGCATTGATGTACTACTTTAGTTTCGACTCAGCGCCCTTCATGAAGTGTCAAATAAGTCACGGCCCAATAGAGAAAGCGACACAAACTAACAGTTGTTGGAATTTTAGCTTGTCCTTAGAGAAAACGCTAATTTTCCAAGTCCCTAACCACGAAGGGCTTTAGAGGGGAGATGACACTATGGATATTTGCTCCTCGTCAAAGCCAAGCGCCCTAAAAGTTTATTTTTTATTATCGGAATTAAAATACTGCTCTTTTTCGTCTCGTGTTAAGTGTTAAATATAGGTATGTGAATTTGGAGGTTATTTTTACAGAAGAGGTTGATTGCCAAGGGCATATTCTTGACTATCACGTTTGTGATCGCGGGAAATGGCTGTTTGACGCGCGTTTAACAGCTGCAAGCAAGTAATGAATAAGTAGAGCCACGACTTTATGGCGAAAAGATTTTTGCAACATTTGGTTTCAATGCATCATGTGCATATCTGCAGCTCTGCTACATCGTCTGTGATTGGATGATTTTACCCTCACTTGCCTTGGCAAATTATAGACGTACAGAGTCACAGTTATCATACTCTGATTGGTGCAGTCAAATGGAAGGAATATCTGAGCAGAGACACGCTGCCAATAACCATGAAGCATAATAGCCGATGTGCACGTGAGACACTGAAACAAAGTGGGGCAAAAACCTTTTCGCTACAAAATCGTGGCCCTATGAATAAGGAAAGAATTCATGCAGCCATCACGTGCTACTCTCTTGTGCCGTACCTAGGTTGCTAACAAATAGAGACTCGAAATTCACGCACCTCTAGTAACAGGAGATTCTACATATAATGTATTTATACGTAGGTGAAATTGTTAACTAGTATTGGGTCTTTATAGTAACTAATAGTCTTTACAAACTCACTGAGTATAAAGTGTATGAATACTATAAGTTATGTAAACATATAGGCCAATGTAGTTGTATATAATACACTGTATTAAATTGTTTGTAAACAAAATATAGCTAGGGACAAGAAAATTTCGCGGATTCAATAACCCGCATGCTAGAATCCATTGTACTATGCATACTCAAGCCCAGTCTATTCGTTCATTGTCTGCTGTTCCACTGAATAGCAGCTAATTGACACATTGTCGGTGCTTGAGTATGCATAGGATAGTGGATTATAACCTGCAGGTAATTGAATTCGCGAATATTCTGGTCCCTAAATATAGCTGACTTCAAATGAGTAATTGTGATTTCCAGATCCGCCTGTCTGTAATTTACAAAGTTATATTTTATTTATTATTTTTTGTTTCTCCGTCATCCCCACCCTGCTCTAGAAATGACAAACTCGTGGGTTGGGCGCCTAGTATGGACGCAGACATATTTAACTTTTTTTATTAAGTTGTAGTTAAATGCGAGGGAAATTTAGTTTTTTCGTTCGGGGATAACTTGAACCTCAAACATCTTTTCCAGATGGCGACTCGTGGGTTGTTGCCAGATAGGACTGAAGTTGTTGATACCGCGGTGTTGTGCAGCGCTAGAGCCACTGACACGCTGATGTGTAGATGCCACTGTATAGTGAATGGTCATAAAACTATATCAGTAGCAAGTAAGTATCTCATGGTCATTGATATACGACGCTTCCATCAGGAGTGTGCAGTTCTATCTGCATTCCTACCTTCTGACGACAACGCACTGCCGATTGTGATGAGCGAGTGTTCATAAATTACAAAATATATGGTAAACGTTTTTCTCAAAGCTCCATGGTAGCTTTCCTAAATTCGTTTTGTAAACAGTGATATGCATTCTGATGTTATCAGATCGGTACGAATACAACGCCTAGCGCTTGTGTGTTTATAGCTTGGATGATGGTTGCAGAGACAGAACAATTTATGGCAGGGAAATGTGACAGTTTGACAGGTTCCTAATTTCCGTGTCCCGCGTTATTTCCTCGTTATTAGTGTGTTCCAATTGAAATGCACCATTGTAGATTCACTAAAAAACGTTTCTTATTTGTCTATAAATTGTTCAGTCATGTCAAATGTAATCACGTTTCAGTTAAGGACGCTTTCCACGATGTAGCTATTTTCCAACGCCTCGAGAATGTTGAGTCAATAAAAATTAAGTAGTTTACTGGCATGTAGACTACAAGACTTCACAGCTACCTTAACACTATAATAAATTTCAGCTTCCCATTGGCTGCAAGCTGTGAGAGTGTCTCGTAACTTGATCCTTTCTTTATTGTTTGTCCACGAGATAACAATAAAGTTGTGGATCAAATATTTAAGTCCAGCCTACAGCTCAACGAACTCATGAATGGTCCGATTTCTATTATCGTGAAATAAATTAAGAAAGTCTCTAGCTATTCATGTGGCATTTCCAACAATGACTAAATTTATCACTATAAGAAATTATTCATAAAATTACCACGCCGAAGTATTGACATATGGAATGTCTACAATATATTGTAGCGTCTATGCAATTTTAGGAAAAAGTCAAATGTTCTTCTTAAGTTATCAAAGTGTTTACTAAAAATGCTAAAATGTTTCTTTATTTACAAGCTGAAATATGGTGTACTGTTTAAGTTGAAAACTTCCATTTCTGTTTAGAATGAATTTTACCGTGTACCGAAACACTAGCCGCGCTAACACTTAAGATTTGAAGGATTGAGCCCCTGTAAATAAATTTTCACGACAGCGTGGTTTATATGAACTAGGTTTCCAGACATTTTTGCAATGAAAGTCCAACGTACCACTGACCATACTTAATAAGGATTGGTCCTTTATAACCTAATTTTTACGTCAAAATAATGAATTTGATGTTCTCTATATGTAAGGCTATGTGTTACAATCTGTCCCGTGAAAGACTGAATTTTTTTGTCACCTATCAGCATTTTTTTTTGTCAAGATCCCGTGTCACTTATTATAATACATTTTTCTTAATTCCTTCATGATTTTATTGAAAATATTTTAATAGGGACGTAGCTAATTACCGTACCTTTCATTACGTACACTGCATTCCAAAACTGAAAGCGTAACTACGAAATGATTAAGATAATTTTAAAATTTAAGATAATAATTCTCTCTCACCAAATAATTAACAGTAAATAACTCCCAGTGCCGATTTCATCTAATAATTGGCCCACAGTAAAATTTAATGTTTCTGTGAAGAAGCATTGCCGGTTAGTCATCACATAATTTATTTATTAAATGAAAGTGAATATGATTAACAAAAAGGTGGCGCCGCCTCTTAAGCAATGAATTCACTTTATCAATGAGCCAAACGAGGTTTACAGCAGATAAAACCATGAAAACTAAATTGTGATGGAAATTAGAACATACAAAGCTCTGTTAGCATAACTTTAAGAGAAAAAAGCACACTCGCTCGTGGGCGGGACTATAAAAGAGGTCGATAGTAAAGTTAAATATGTCCAACTATAGTCTACTCGGAAAGTTCTGATTCATTCCGTCTTTGGTCCACTAACCACGTCTGGCTCGACATCTCGGAAATATGACCGCGAATCTTTAACAACCCATGACCGCCTGAGAGTACAGGAATTCTGCTCTGGTGATAAGGAAACATTTTACTGCACCGTAAAAACGTTTTGCACTTCTACTATATGTGCGTTTGTATAAAACTAATTATAAGAAAGTATGTCTGTCAGCCATAATAGTTTGTAGAATTTGCAAGAACTGTTCGGAAACATCCAAGCATAACAACATTTATTAATATTTTCAAAATATTGTATGCGGTTGGCATCGAATAACTGTATGTACTTCCGTGTATTTTCCTCTTTTGATACATCAGTACCGTGATAAGATAAAAACAAATCAACCTCTTTGTATTTTACATACATGGAAACTTCAATTTATGATATTATTTAGGTACCTACCGACTGCATCATTGTACTAGTAAGCGTCAACAGAAAGTGACACTGCACACTACACGTCAGCTCTCCTCGCTGTAACGTTGGTTCAAAATTCTGTAAACTTTACAGTTGCCAACGTTTGCACACACCTACATATAACCTCAAATCAGCAACTATTCACCAAGACGACCACCTTAAGAGTTAGTGGACCGTAGCTTTTATTTTACGTTTCAGGCGCGAAAACGGGGAAGGCGATAAGTCGAATATAACCCGTGCGTCAAACACCTCATCGCCTCTAGGCGCGGAGGACTAAACTTTACGAGTAACAGTTTTACAACGGGACTTTCAGCGATGACCCTATAATTTTATTTGTGGAAAGTATGTGGTAAAGTCCAATGCAGGTTTCTATGATTTTGTTTTACGAATACGGTTGATATTTTCTCGGCTACAGCAACGTGAAAAAGTAATTTTGAGCACTTTTGAGGAGCTTGATAATCATGTTTTTAATTGTCGGTCTGAATTTTTAATAGCATAGGTATTTAATTTGAGGTGTGTTTTCTTTTCGTAGATAAACGCATTAGACAAAGTTTTAGTAACTATACATGAAAAACGACTTTCCGTCTCACGCGCCAGATCCACTAACTCTTAAAGGGCCTCCCTAGATAGACTGCGTTTGCGTGTGAGAGGTATAAGTGGTAAGGTTGCTGTTGACCGACGTATGTAATGTATTATCGCCTCTCCGCGGAAGCTACTCAGCTGGCGTGCAGTGATTTACTATTATCCTTTTTCCTACGGGACTTTAAGCCGTGACCACATTATTTTATTTGCGTGCAGAATAGTTCATAGTCTAGCGCTTATTTCAATTGTTGTGTTTTTCGAATCCGATTGTTATTTTTCTAGATGCGGCACTTTGAATAATCCAATTTTTTTTTTGCCACTTTGAGGGGCCCGAAAATGTTTTTGATAAACATGCAGAATTTTTGAAACTGTAGCTACATAGTTTGAAGTCTGTGTTCTTTTCATAGATATTCGTAACTCGCTGCAACGCAATTCAAACGCACGTAATGAGGCTCCATAAGGTCTGAGATTACAATGGAATTTATTTTTAAAATTTTATTCTTTGCAATAATGGTCTTCAGAAATTCTCACTTTATCGCGAACCGCGAGTACCTGTGCTGTATAAGGGTGAATACTTCGTCTGGGCATGTGCCGCTGCGCCTCTGTACGCCACGCAGTTCTGTGCTGCGGCCATGAGAAACGCGCGCCCCGACGACTATAGACGACGGTAAGAAGGAGGTCCGACGAAGAGCTGGCCCTCGGGCTGGGAGCGGAAGCGCACGCTGGTAATTGGCCATTGTGAAGCGCGCAGGGCCTTCTCCGACAGTCCCGCTGGGGGTCGTCGCTGCTCGCGCGACTTTGAACCTTACCGACTTGCGCGCTGCTGCGCCCACGTTACTGGGCGTCGTCGCCGGCGATTATGATAATCGTCATTGCTATACCGGGCGAGGGCGGAGGGCGTGCGAGTGGCAGACGACCTCCTCAGCAGTCATCGGGCTACCCCCTGGCAGTGCCACATATCTCCCGTTCGACGTCCGCTCTTGACAGCTGTACATGTCGGTGGAAATATATAGGCTGTTCAGAATGTACTGAGTACTGCTTGAAATGTTCTCTGAGAAATTTTGCCATCATCTCTGCTATGTTAAACATGAAAACTTCCATGTAACTAAAAGCTTGTGTAAACATTTCAGAGCTCTCAAAATTTCACATTTTTAGCTGCAACAAATATTTTTTTATTATAACTGCTAGGGAGTGCTCAGTTTAAGGCCATGATCTCTCGTTTATTTCAAACAGTTGCAAATAACTCAAATATTTTTTTACCCAAATGCTTTGAAAAAAATTTGAGATAGTGTATAGTCGTACGATACACAATTTTGCCAGAGCGTTTTTAAAAATAATGTACCGTTTGCGAGCAAAAAATTATTTTGCTTCATTTTGGCTTATTTTCACATCAAAATGTGTACTATTTCGGGAGCAAAATTCCACAAATCAGTTTGGTGTATTGTAACAGAAAAATTCATATACAAACGTTGATATATAAGTGTTAAAACTGCCAAAGGAATTTTTCTTATTTGTATTAATTTGAGTAACAAAAAATATTTTCGAAACCACTGCTAAACTAGAGAGCCTATATACACACTGAAAGAAAAGTTGTGTTGTAGGTCATATACTTCTGGTAAAATTGGGACAACAGTACAGAATGGTTGTCAGTACTATCCAAATTGCTCGTACAACAGTCTGTTCGTACAGATCTGCAAAAGAAAGATGATTTATGCTCCTTGTGTATGTCATTAACTGAACTGATTTTTGCTGAAATGAATTTTGCACCATACTTGTTTCGATGTCTTACATGCACACCAGTAGCCAGTGGCGTAGCCGGAATTTGTGTAAGAGGGGGGTTTAACCTGAGGATAATATAAAAAACTACGACCGTCCCTTTAAATTGGTTGGTCCTGCATTCCTTCTGCAGGAAAACTTGGATTTCAAGGAACAAAATAGTGCTACATTAGCAGTTTTCCGTAACGAAACGTTGAATATCGTACTGGTCAAAATATTTTAAATCTTACAACTTTTTTTTTATATTGCTTATGGGTAGGGACCCCAATTTTTGGTGAGTAGATTTCTGCGCCAGTTTGCTTCAGTGCACCGTGTGCACATCTGCCGCTCCGCTTCATGGTCAGTGATTGGCTGAATTTAACTATCACGTGTCTTACCGTTTTACTGCAAATCACGGACGTGTTTTGTTCGCAGTAACCTTATTCTGATTGGCAGGGCTAAAAGAGAAACGTATTCACACAAAGACACTCTGTCAATAACAAAAAAAACATAACTGCGGATGTGGAATTAAGTCATTGAAACAAGTTGGTCCAGAAATATTTTCGCGAAAATCAGGGGTCACTACTTATGGGGAAGAGGGGTTAGAACCCCCGACCCCCTCCCACCCTGGCTATGCCCCTGTCTGTAGCTTTGCTTCGTGGTCTATGATTGGATGTTTTTTAATGTCAACGTCTTGGGGTTTAAACCGGGTAATCGCAGACGTGTGGTGTCTCAGTTGACCCTTGCTCTGATTGGTGCAGTCGAATGAGTGACACCTCTACACAAACACACACTGAAAGAGAAGTATTGTTATAGGTACCATAATTCTGTTAAAATAGTGACGACAGTCTAGTACGGTTGTCGGTACAATATAAATTGCTCCTGATATAATGTGTTCTGTAGAAGTAACAATATGTTCTGTAAAAGTAAGATGATCTTTTTTTCCTTCTACTGAGAAAATTATTGTTGGAACAATGCGTATAGTACCGTCAGCCAAACAGGGCTGTTGTCCCTATTTTAACTGAATTATGGTTTCTGCAACAACACATTTCTTTCAGTGTACGCTGCCAATAACCATTAAGCACAGCTGCTGATGAGCGCATAAGGCATTGAAACAAAGTGATGCAAAAATCTTTTCAAATCTGTGGCTGTATGTATTATGCACATTAATGAATGTATAAAAACCTATAATTAATTGAACCCCTAATTTCAAAAACTACCCAAGGCCACACTTTTACAATAATATTATTATTACTGCGAGTTATCCTATTCTATTACTTGCCTTTCGCTGAATGATGTGAATAACACCACATTTTCTCTTTTACTGCTGCATTAGATGCTTAGTTATACTATAATTTTTTTCCTACTCTCTAACAATTTTTGTTTCTGGACTTGGGTTACTTTAGAGTTCACCGTTTCAATTATGGAGAATGTTTGAAGCCCCATTTTCAGATTTTCAGAGTACGGTCACATAATTTCGCTTCTCTGCTCTTGCCCATTCTATGTCAGCCTCGGACGCTCATACTTGACGAAATTACTCAAACAGCCCGGACGCAAGCGTGACTTTACCCCCGACACGAATTCGACACATGCTCGTTGAGGTGATTTCTATCAACATTCCCCTCCCATCAGGGCGTTCAGGTGGAATGGAGGGATAAGCAATAATTATTACCGCAGCCCCGATTTACACGATCTCTGGGCCCCGCATGCACTGAAAATAGAAGGAAGATACCAGCGTGACGGTCATTCTCTCCCCCTGCCCCCTTTTTTCACTTGTTGAAGGGAGGGGGTGGGGACGGGGGGGCAGACAACATCAGCGTCGCCGTAATACGCCGGGCATAATAATACCAGAGTAGTTTTCGGCGGGAATGGGAAGGCTGTGTAATTTTTGTTTGATGGCGCTCTGTTGCTGAAGGACTCGCATCGTTCGGAAATGTGAGCCATTAATCACGCATGCAGATGATATTGAGATTCCGTTCACGTCTCCCCCCCCCCACACACACACAAACCTTCCCTCCCACCAATCCAACCCTCTCTCTCTCTTGCTCTTATTCGACCTCCCCCTTCTCCACTCAATTTTTTTTATCCCCGAATATCAGGACGCCACGGTTATTACGATTTTTCGGCCAGTTTTAATCGACTCTGAAGTGACAGATAGAGAGGATGATTGCGGTGTTTGGGGGTCGCTTTTCAAAACACGCCGCGGCCCTCTTTATTTTCGTCCTTTTATTTTCACGCGAACGATTTTCCGGTTGGTCCGGCCGGGTCAGAAACCGCTCCACCGCCCTTAACACTTTTTTTTTTTCTTTTTGTAGATAGACTGTCCCGCCAACGTGAATTCAAGACCAGCGCGTTTCGTAAGCGTAGTGAGGACAGAGTTATAATGTTATTCGGTAAAATATTCAGAATGAAACAACTCTTCATATAATTGTTTCCAGAACTTCAGTCTGCGTGAGCAGCAAAACCTTCGTAATTTGCTATGAAACTAGAAATTAAATTTACCTGTCAGCGTCTTAAGGGGCTGTCACATTTGAGGTACACATATGGCCTGAAAGGTGCCCTACTAATTTTTTTTTCCACGCAATCTACATGCGCGTCAGCAAGCAACCTTCCATAAAAAGTTTTTGCCTACCAACTTAAATTAAATTTTCTGTCGAGGTTATGCGTAAAATTTAACCTTACAGGGGCTCTGCTAAGTTATGTAACATAACAGTCTATATTAGGCCTCAAACTAGCAATAGTAATTTATATGATATCGCGTCGTGCATGCAACTGATCCCACTATAGCTCCATTTGAATAAACACGTTTAGCGTCCATTTAATGTTTTTTGATCTAAAGAACGCAGTGGGGGATTTAAAATAATTCTAATGACTCAGACTTAAATATATTGGGCAACCTAGCTGAAAGCAAATATACTACCAGCAAATACCGGGTAGCTTGTATATTTCTGAGAGTATACCTAGTAGAAAAATAAACCAACCACGTCATAATCAGCTGAAAACATAATCACGCAAACACTTCAGACATATAAATAGTCAAAAAATGAATGGCGGATATAAATCACGTTGCGTAAGCGATACTTAGCAATAACGGACTGCAACAGTTTAAGAGTGCGTGGCAGATAAATAAACGCTGAACACATCAATTGATTTCTACGTTTTTTTCGAAGCCAATATGGATAAAATACTCAATGACAATCCTATATAATGGTATTTGCCAACTTTATGAGTATATATTTATCCAGAATTACTAATTCGTTACGCGTGATCTCTTGCGCCGCAGTTAAATGCATGAGGTTCTGGCGACAGAGATTGTGTCTCAGAAGTTCGTAACACTGGAAACAATTTTGTTTCAAACGTTGGCTAAACCTATTGTCTAGGATTGCTATTGTTTAATTTTTGCAAATTGACTTCAAGTAACCTATAGTTATAGATTAATTCATTTATAGTTGACTTATGTACCACGCCCTCTTAAACTACGTTCATACCTCTTCGGTTCGTGTAGGCAATAAGGAACTCGTACTCCCAACCAAGTTTGATTTCCCTTGACAGGTCTTACGGAAATGTTGAACTAATCGCGAATTTTCTGTATCACCATACACGCACTGAATCATGGGTACACCGAATGTTCAGGATTCGTTGATCTGTGGTAAGTGTGGGACAAGTTTAAGTCCTTAGAGTACCTGCATTGGGATTCGCGAAATGATATACAGAATCGTGCGGGGAATTACACGCGTGGTGTTGGCGACACTGCGTCGCGGCCATTGTCCTTGATGGAGCTCGAATGGGAAGGCGTGGTGTGTTTAGCAACGCAATTGTCGCTGAGGCAACGTCTTTGAAATACGCCAAGCAAGGGCACGACGCACAAGCTCGTTACGTTACGTGTTTATTTACCAAGATAGTTACGGTTACCAGTTTTACTTATAAGAGAGCACGTTATGCAACTGAAAGTTAAGCGTGATTCATTTTTCTGCGTGAAACAGAATTGAAAAGCACAACCTAGTTGTAAATTGCGAGAAGATAGGCCCATTGTTTTAGAATATCTAGAAAAATACTACAAATTTTGGTAGTAGCAGAAAATTTCGCGAGTTAGTTTGGAGAAGTTAGGTTTGCAACTTATGCACATAATAGCTGTCGCTAGTACCCTCTGCTTCTATAGCTTCAGTAAAATGACACTTATGAGGGCAGAAGTATTGTAGATGTTTTACGCTACGGTAATCGACAATTTTAGTTCTATACCGAACATGAGATTTCTATCTCACAATTAGTAATGTTTAAGTTTGTCTTGCGTTGTAACCAGCGGCAAAGCTGTAGTGGTCTACGACAAGCTGTGCTAAGCAATGGCTATACATAGGGACAGAAATTTTTGGTGAAAAGATTTTTGCCCCACTTTGTTTAAGTGCCTTACGTGCACACCTGCAGCTCAACATCATGGCTACAGACAGAGTGCTGCTGTGCAGAGTTGTTATTCATTTGACTGTGCCAATCAGTACATGGATAACTGCGACACATCATGTCTGTGATTTGCGGGTTTAACCAATCACTGACCACAAAGCAGAGATGCAGGAGCGCACGTAAGGCACCGAAACAAAGTGATGCAAAAATCTTTTCGCGAAATTCCCTGTCTCTAATTATACATAACTCTCAAGTGCCTGTGGAGACATTTGACTGATAATAGGTAGGTACACTGAAACAGTCAGTAGTGTGTAAGAGACGAACAAATACACGTTGGTCTCCGCAACTCAAGTTACCACGTGCCGAAAGTGTCAAGATTGTTTATTACCCTAAAACGATATTTTTTCTGTACTGAGCAGTTAATTTTTCGAATTAGAAACTGACCCAAAGTTCAATTATTTTATTAATTTAAATACTTAAATGCACTACAGGATTCAGCTCATGGCCGGTTTAAAACTAGAAGTGTTTAAATGTATAGGCCTACCTAACCTTTAACAAAGTCAGCCTAATACAGCATTTTAAATAAAAACTAAACCGAATAGAACATTCTAGACAAAAATTTACCCTAATAAAATACCCATACACATTTAATTTTTGTACTAATAACAAACACAGGCTCTTAATTTTTACCATAGTAAATTATTGCGCTTAAGGGCGTTGGAACCGTAAAATTTCATTTTTTAGCCTACTTTCCTCTTGGAAAGATAGGCTTATGAGATCGTGCGTCTGTCTGTCTGTCTGTATGTCTGTAAGTCTGTATGGATGTATGTATGTCTGTATGTCCCCCCCTAATAACTTTTTATACAGCTCACGGTAAATAATGAAACAATTACAGAATATTATGCCATGACTGGTGAATACGACGCAATTTTTTT
>PNEQ01057724.1:0-12541 GCA_003012365.1 Medauroidea extradentata
TGAGAGTATTCCTGAAAGTAGTGTAGTACCTTGAGTGCCCTGTTTGATCTGCCATTAGTAGCGTGTGTTGCGACTGTGGGTGTGGGGGCAACAAGGATACTTGGCTTTATCAGGCCCGTTGCCGTTGGCGACCCGCTTGAGTGATACGATACATGCCTTTGTTTATTTTGTAATAAATTGTGTCGTGAAACGGGCACAGACTTTCAGAAAGTATAGATCTCAATTGAAGAACTCAATGCTTATTTATCTACTACACCCTCTTAAAGATAAGACATTTAACAACTGATCTGTGCATTGGTGTTGCAGCCGGGCATGTGGAAGTAGACAGCAACGCTCTCAACCATTTCTTTGATCACGTGGTAACGGCTACAGACAACTGTCCATTTCAGACTCTGGAAGCCCTCCACAGTGGCCTAAGCATCATTGTACGAAAATATAGCATGCAGCTCCAGCGCCAGCAGATGCTTCAGGTGAGTCTCTCACAACGTACACATCAATCGTCACAGCAACATGTAGTACCATATGAAGCGGCAATCATACCTGTAATTACCTGCCAGGTACAGTAAGGGAATTGCTAGCATTTCTGGCTTGTTTTTGTCGTATACATGTGCAAACATATATTAAGCAACAACAACCTTTATGGTCCGTTCATATCAGGTGACGTCAGCAACATCAAATAGTTTCATACGTCCCTCTAAAACTTTCAAGTTCTAACTTTGATTACAAAATAACAAAAATACATAATTCAGCATTCTAAAATTATATGTTTTGTCCCTTATTAGTTTCTAAACAGTTGTTTGTCCTCTGTTAATTAGAAGGCAGTGTATTGTGTGTGTTATTTTGCTCATAAGTTTGTTTATACAACCTATGTCCAAGACATTAAATTACAATTGGCTGTCTTTCTTAAACTTCTCAAGAGACTGGTAAAAATAGTTGCAACATGCAGGAAAGTGCAAAAGACAAAAATTTATATTGTAAAAGCACAAATGGGACTGCAAAAATTAGGTGTAAAATGTTGCAAAGAGTGAAGTTGAGGAGCGTAAAAGAGACTAAAGAAATATTTTTGGTAAGCACATCTAGGTCTTTAGCAATGGTGAGAGGTGAGATGATGCGAGTATGGATCAGCACTGGAATAAAGGAGCGGGAAATCCCCAAGAAATACCGCCGAACAGCAGCATCGTCCGGCACAATTCCCACATGTGAAAATCTGGGGACCTCCCCCACCAGAAATCAAACCCAAATAGTCTGGTGGGAGGTGAATACTCTAGCTACTAGGCAACCGCAGCCCTGAGGAGAGTAAAAAAAAGGGGGATTCTAATGTACTTAGAAATGGAAATTAGTTTGCAAAAAAAATTTTATTTTGGATAAATTAAAACACGCACTTTTCAATACTGTCAGCATGAGACAAAGAATTACAGTTTTACGAGACAGCTGTTGTAACCTCTTTATCATATCCTGTTCCTGAGTTATTTCCATATTCATACGAAGTACAGCAACATTTGTATTAACATGAAATATAATAGCATCAGGTAGTCCTGGAAATAAATCTGACAAGACTGCACCTATAAATGTAATGACATACAACACAAATTCAACTACAAAAAGTATCCTGCATAAACTGAGATTTAAAAAACTTTTGCATACATCCTACTGTCCTACTCAAATTTACAAAAAAAAAAATACATGCTACAATAAATTACTTTTGTTCACTTGTATTCAAAATTTTAACATAGCAACCATGTTCCTGTTTTCAGGATATGCAAGTATTCATGAAGCATTTCGAAGAGAAGATGAAGAAATAAGTACTTTCATTTTGTATATCCGTTTTTCTAGCTACTGTCTTGTCTAATGGAATAATCGTCTTTCAAAAATTTTTGGTGAGAGTGAACATAAATCTCAAACAACACTATTACACTTTAGATCACTTTACCGTAGATTTAAATAGTTATGTTTTAGAAACCAACACCATTTCAACATTCTAAAATAACTTTTATTTAGATAAAAATAATGAGACATTTTATTATTTATGGCACTCAATTTTATGATGTGCAGAAATTCTAGTAACTGCTTGATCAGCAGTAACTAATAGGCTAACTGCCTCAGCTTTTAAATCTTTAGTATCAATACATATTTTCTTCATTGACCTTTATCCTCTTGTAAAAGTACTGTGGACAGCATTTAAACAACCTGCAAACACAAACAGTAACTGTGCAAAACAACTAATCAGTTTCAGAGGTAATGGTAAAGAACCAGGAGCTGCTCTTTGGATTTTGACGTAGGTAGGGCTGCTATTTTAGCAGTTCTCATGTCTTAAACACTGAATATACTTTTTGTAGATTAATTAATATTTTTTTAAAGAAACATTCTGTTATGAAACCTCCCAAGTCCCTAGAAGAGGAAGTCAAGTAACGTTTCAAACAGTTACTGCTATTCCATTTTCTCAACCAGCTTAAAACATTTCAAGGTACTGTATTAATTTTTTTTGACCAAAATTCACAAAATCCACAAACATAAATTTAACAAATGTAACATATCTTTGGATTACTGTGTTGAGCACTTGACGTAGCAAGTAGGTGGAGAAAAACAAGGGTAGCTGCGTGGAAAGTTACGCCAAGTGGAAAACACATCAGAGTGTGCTGTCCAGACATCTGATTGACATCATAGCTCAGTTGTTTTTAAGGTTCACAAATCACAATGTTTCACATTTAACAAAACTGCACCATTAATTTAATGCACTATAAATCGTGTCCTTTTTTACACCTTTAACTTTACTACATCTCACTGTATTTGAAAATGACAATATTACGTCAAAAACAAGTTTAAACTAAATGGTCTCTTAACCAATGTGTGGGTACCCGTTACTTGTAAGTGAATTTCATTCGTCATTCTTTTCTTAGAACAAATTTTGAAATACACTTGTTACACAGTGCTCACTTTTTATCGTGAACAGCTTATATAGGGTAATGGCTGTACGCAAGGAGGAGGTTAGAGACTTCAAACAACGACTTTTATAAATATAAAAAAGATATTTATACATAATTAAAATCCTACAATGAAACAAAAGAAATTAACTCTTAAGATCTTAAATGTTAAAAGCCACTTAAAAACCTCAAAAAAACCAGTGAAATAATAGATATAGAAGGGCAAATTCAAATTGTACTCCCACATATTACGAAATACACGCATATAGGGAGGGTACATTTGTTTATGGAATTATGTCTGGTCTATTGCAAAATCATAAATAAGACAAATTTTGAAGTTATTTGAAAAGGACATCCAGTAAAAACCCTTTGTGGTGGTGGCCGGACAGAAAATCAAGTTTTGAAATTTTAGTCTACGAGTTTAATATTTTACTTCTCTGCCATATGGTTTGGTAAAGTGCTCGGCTATAAAGTATGTTCTTTAAAAATGAATAACAATGTCACTTCTATTTTACTTTGTATTTTTAAGTTGATATTCATTTATCATTTGGTATTGTACCAACTTTGCTATCCTGGGCACAGCCAGGTTCGCTTGCGATGGAAGGCTTATGTAATTAAATAAAATTAATAAGATTAAGGTTCCTAATCTACAGCATGTAACGGAAGTGATGGTCAATAATTCACACATGGAAAGTATTGGCCAAAAGAAGCTACAAATGTCCAATAAACATGGGTCCGGAAATCAACCGTTGTCGAGTTCTCGTAACAAGTCGAATTGGGAACCAACTCTAAACGCGTTTGGATTCCTAGGTAATTACGCTGGTATCTCAAGGTATGGGTTCGCCTATCAGGTTGTTGACACATGCACAACTACTCCTCTCGCTCCGTACATGCACTGTGCCGTACAGACAATCAGTTACGAAAGTAAAGGCACCATGGACGAAGGTTACACTAATGAAGAGTAAGCTGACATGCACTTCACATATGGCAAAGCTAATGGCAGTGCACTTCAGGCTGCAGGATTGTATGAAGAAGCTTTTCCTTGCCGCAGGCAGCCCGACAGACGTACATTTATGAGGTTACATCAGTGCCTTCGAGAAAGTGGGAGTTTCGCACATCATATATGAGAAGGTAGACCCAGATCCATAACACCTGATGTTGAGGAAAGGGTGTTAGACATTGTACACGTACGTCCGAGTACTTCAACAAGGAGGATTGTTATCCAGGAGCGTGTGCTGAGTCATATGAGTGTGTGGCGGATTTTACATCGGTAATTACTGTATCCGTATCATCTCCAGCGTGTGTAAGCTCTCAACAATGCAGACTTTCCTCCTAGAGAGAATTTCTGCCAATGGATGCAACAACAGTGTACTTTGAACCCCCTGTTTGTAAGCAGTATTCTGTTCACGTGACGGCATTTTCAACTTCCATAACTGTCACATTTGGGCCAATGTCAATCCTAATGCGACACACGTGTCATGACATCAGCAACGTTTTCCGTTGAACGTCTGGGCCAGACTGCTCGGAGACCGCATAATTGGACCACACTTCCTACCACAGAGACTAACCGGAGATCGGTACAGGCAGTTTCTGCATACTGTACTTCCAGATCTGCTTCATGATGATGATGTTCCACTGAACCAACGCCTGAACATGTGGTTTATGCATGACTGTGCTCCAGCACATTTTCAATTACGTGTGCGCCGGCTTCTAACTCGACGGTATGGTCAACATTGGATAGGTAGAGGAGAACCTGTGCCATGGCCTCAAAGGTCACCGGATTTAAATCCCATGGACTTCTGTGTGTGGGGTCATGTCAAAAGCCTGGTCTATGCTACTGAGGTCAACTCTCTTGAAGAATTACACTTGCGAATTGAAGCAGCCTTCCAGCATTTACAAAATACACCAGGAATGCCTGAGAGGATTCGCAACTTGTTTCAGAGACGAGTTCAATGTTGTATTCAGACGCATGGGCAACATTTTGAACACCTTCTTTAAAGATTATAAATTCCATGTGTTCCTACATACTGATCAACTGCAACAGTTGATTTCCAGACCCATGTTTATTGGACATTTGTAGCTTCTTTTGGTCAGTACTTTCCATGTGTGAATTATTGACCATCACTTCTGTTACACCCTGTATTATAGACACTACAAGACACTTCAAAACACTACATTAATTTCACAACACTTGCAATCCACTCTCTTTAAATACATTTATACAGATATTATATACAACTTACCTGACAGTCTAACTTATTATTCTAGTGTATTAGCTAATTAAATGTCTATCTTGCACAGTTCTCCAATCGCACAGTCTCTACATAGGAATGTCTCGCCAATCACCACTACATACAGTCAAACCTGTTCGTCCACTCACACTTACTCACACCACTCTACGAAAGTCACCTTTGTCCACAGTAGCACAGCCTCTTCTGCATTTGCTGGTCTCCCTCATTGACTCGCCGCGCACACTCACTGGCTAATCGCAGATCAGTCTCTCTTGCGGCTCACAACGAGCCTGCTTATATAGTACCTGCGTCAACGCCCAGAATATTCTTCAAGTTTGCAGACAGGACTGGGTGACGTAAGTTGAACCTATCCGACGTTTCAGTAACACTCAGTCACGCACGAGCTAAATGCCTGTCAAATGGTGAGGACAGGTGGTCCACTCATTCAGAGGGCTGTTGACGTCAGCCCAGATCTGTGACGTCAGTCTGTCCGAGCAGGTCGGGCGCCAGGAGCAGGCAGCTGGAGGAAGGGGGGTAGCATTCCAGCACCTCGCAGCCCGAGCTGTACGTAGCAAGCTGTACGTAGCAAGCTGTGGTTGCAGGGAGGGGGGCGGCTCGGCTCTTCAATGGCTTAGTAATGAGAAAATGGCCACAATTTTCCAAGATGGCGACCATACCACCACATTTACAGAAATTGATTTTTATATGCTATTACTGGACACTATAGCCAAGCATATACGAAGTCTCCCTTTTAGGGTAATTTTACCTGGGTAAAGCCATTATATGATTAGATTAGGCATATAATTATTTTAGGCACTTTCGTAATACTGCGCAATTATCTTTTTCCATCGAGAAGGTTTTCTTGCACAGTTAAAAGGATTGTAATGTTACAACCAAGGCTTCAATAGTTGCTCTTTAAAAGTAACGAATTTCAGTTCAAATTCCTTTAGGTAAAATAGGAACTAGTTCCAGTTCAAGTTCCTTTCTATAAAACGGGATTTGTTCCAGTTCAAATTCATCAAGAGGCACTTGCAAGTTCCTAATAAGTTCCTTTCATATTTTGCAACTGATTTTATTTTGCCACACAAAATGATATAAAATTTAGGACCAAAGTGAGGTTAGTTCTCTTCATAAAATAAATATTATTATGTCTGCTGTATTTGATTTATCTACATAAACACTATGTAGGTCTGTCTTTACTTGAACATCAATTGTTAAATTCATATTTTTACCAACAAAGAAAAACCATTTTTTATTAATGCATTATTTTGCATTTCACACTAAAATCACAACAAAAATACTGCACAACTCAAAAGAATCATACAGATCAGAAGAAACTAGTAAGGAAACACTAGTGGTGATGAAATGGAACATACTCTTAATGGTTTAAACATCTAATTACATTTATTGCCTTAACATAAAATGTTTGTAAATAATCTCCTCCAGAAATAAAATTCTAGTTACTACTTCTGTGTCCACCTCTCTCTAAATTTTTTAAATTGTGACAAAAAGTTGCAGTATACATTAAGTCATGTTCGCCATTAACCATAGCCTAATCTAGTCACAAGCAATTTTTAATGCATTAACACATGTTTTTTATGACTGAAAAAATGTAATTACTGTATTAATATTAAAAACATCTAGTAAGCTCATAGGTATGAAACTTAAGTCCAATTTTTCACTAACTGAAGTACTGCAGTTCATGTACCCAAATTTTTGGACAGAAACTTGAATATGATGAAATAAATGCATTCTGTTTCCAGTGCAAGCAAATTACTTTGTACGAGACCAGTTATTGAAGGCCGCCACTAATGTGAAATATGAATTGGTTAACGAGTTGGAACACAGTCTAGGTACTAACATGTACATTGTGGTTCAAATTAGAGTAAGATTTCCTGGCAGCACTTGAAGCTTTAATAAGAGGCTTCCACAAATCACCACTTACAATAACATTGTTACTCTTCCCCACAACATACATAAAATGTTTTTCAAACCCGAGGCCAAGCCAGCATAAACAAAACAATCCCTGGCTGTTAGTTTCATAGACAAGAGACACAGATACTGCACATCGAAGACACAGCCAACAGCAAGGAATTGTCGCCAATTTAATAGCTAAACATTAACTCATTTTTTTGTTTACTGTACAAAATCATAATTTAGTTGTTTGTCTAATGACAAACATAACAAATAATCTTACACTAAAAATATTTTGTTTAAGTGAACGAATATAGGAACATAAAAAATATCATTCAAGTTCCTAAAATAAAACAATCAAGTTCCGAACTTCATTCACACGTCAAGTAAAGAACTCGTTCCTTATGCGTTCGCAAAATAAACTAACGAAATCAAAGGAACAAATTCATTGGAACTCGTTCCTTCTGAGCTCTGGTTACAACGTTGAGCAAATGAACACTCGATCAAGGATAAAATCTGAACTACTGTAATCATCATAATGCTATTGGACTTTCTTTCTGAGTAGATATTTCATTACTGCGCATCTGTTTGCAAACAGTAGTCAGTAGTATGCTTACTTTTCTAGAAAAAAATTAAAAACACTTTTTAGTAAAATAAACGCTTGAAACTACAAAATCTATAAAAATGGAAAAACATTCATTTTTAAAATTAGGTACCAATACAATAATAGCCAGAGATCGACAATAATTTATTTTTAAAAAGCTAAACGCCCTAAATTCGAAAATAATTTTACCATCCGAAAACATTTCATGCAGAGGTTTACAAAATTTAAAATTATTTTCTAATCAAAATACTGTATGTATATTATTGGAATTTGGTTATTATAGAGCTTTAGATATTATTAAGCAGAACACTATAAAAAATAAGTTTTCATTTTTATGTATTTTGTGGTTAAAAGCCCTCATTTTTCCAAAAAAAACATTATTTTACTAAAAAACAAAGCAAACTACTGATTAGTGCTGTTTAAATCAGACATCCAATAATAAAATATCTACTAGGCAAAAAAAAACCCATCAATTGTGATAAATCAATCAGATTTTATCCTCGATTGAGTGTTCCAGTCATTCACTAAACATCTTAGTGTATCTTTCCATTTCCTTTAAATAACACAACTTTCAAGTATTTCTGCAAGCACCCTTTTTCCATTGAGTTGACCAATATCAACTACAGCAATCCTCCGGTTAAACAACTCTCATGGAACTTTAAAAAAAAATTGTCATTTAATTGAAGGAGTCTTAACTGAATGATAAAAGTATGTTGGAACTTATGAAGGGACCAAAAAATATAGTTAAAGTGAAATAATCTCTAAACTGAAAGACTTTAAACAGAGAGATTACTGTGCTTAAATACCACATTTTTATGATGTAACGAATTTCCCAATCTGCTCCACATAGTTTGTGATTTTGATCACAGACATCAGTTACATGTCGACTATGTCCTAAACGTCGAACTTGACGATACCGACAGCTGTCTCGACGATATCAATTTCAACTCTTGGCTTCTGCCATATTAATCTCAGCCCTAGACATACCTACATGTCGAACCACTTTCCAACATAATACTGTACTTACTGATCCGTATAAATGGTAATCTCAAAATGTTGCACAGTCCCAGAACAAGCCCATCACACCTCTTCTTCACATCTTGCTCATATGCAGTGTGTTCAGGCCTGAAACGTAACCACTCACTCATACCATGTACCAGTTACAAAGCAGCAACTATTACAAGTGCTCATAATAGCATTAAAAATTGTAATTAACAATTGCTGTAACACACTAAAAATTAAAACAAGAAATTTCATAGAATAACATTCAATGAAATGTGGACTGGAGAGAAATTATACTATGTATACCTTGATTAATAGTACTACTTGTACAAAGTGCACTGTCAAAAATATGTTATGTCTTAGTTTATAAAGTGTGATGTTCAATACTAGTAATTTAGAATTTGTAACATTTTGAATTTTTGTAATTTTGTAGCACTTATTTCGAATGCTGTTGACAAGTCATTTGTCAACCCACTTTTGCAATTCGTATTTCACATTTCTGTAAATATCAAATGCATACTAAAATACCCAATCGCTACTTTTACATCCATAAAAAATTAGGTTATGTAACCACTTGTGTAGTTACCAAAATCGACCTGTTTGTACAAGCCATAATCCACTTTTATAAAGGTTAGCGTGAACCTAATTTAACCAGGTCATGTAACTCAGTAAATTTTTAATTCAGTTTACATGTGGCCAGTGATGCTGCAACTTGCTACATATATATTGCTAACCACATTTTAAAAGCAAGTAATACCTACACATACTCCCAAGTAGTGCTGTGGAAAAAATGTGTATTACCTACAAAAAAACAACAGTCGTAAGTTTAAAATTGTTTCTACGTAGCAGTTAAAGTGACAAAAACCTACTTACACGATACCATCATTCTTCTGAAATATTTTCACACCAAATGCAACCACGTAACTATTCTGAGCACATTTTAATTTTCAAATTAATGAGCTTTAAAAATGCCATATCTTCAAATGCCTCTGTAAACATTGAAAACACGTACTTATTGGCTAACGTGTACGACCTAATTGGACAGTTATTTTCGTTTGCCACCCGCCCGCCAGACATTATAGTACGTTTTGTAATTTTACACTGACTTAAAAAACTGAATTTAATTAACCCAGTTACTTAAAAGCTAACTCGTAAAATTTACTCGCTGTCAATACATGTACAATTGCAGTTGAAGATTTTCTTAGTTAATAATGAATATTTCATTGGTACTGGGTTGAGAGGATTGAAGACAGCAAGGTAGCTCTCACACATTGCAACATTTTAGTGGTAGGTTTGAGTTTGTCAGATTAATTCAAATTTAAGAGTGATAACTTTATACGAATCCATTTTATTGTGTTAAATCCACTCAAGAATAATAAATTTTAGTTGAAAGTCGACCATATGAAGGTTGCATGCATCCAAAATTTGAACCTACCAAGCTAACAGTTTGAATGCGTCTAAGCAAACCATCTGGCTCTTAGTGATTGGTGATCAAGCTTTCAGATTGCGCGAAGTCTGGAAGATATTTATCTATTAAAAATCAATTTTTCTTCCCAATTACTGTATTACTACTTTTTTTTTGTGAACAACTGTGAAAACTGCCACAGCTGTGCTGCTATCTATCAACACAAATTTGGCAAAACCCGTCTTACCTCACGAATTATCGCCCAACCATAGGTGCCTTAAACTCGCCTACTGGCTAAGCCGCTTCTACAGGTGGGGCGGCCATGCAGTGGAACAGCAAAAACACAACAAATTTAACAGATGTCGAGATTTGGTCGCAACTATTTAACTTTAAAAAAATATTTATTTCATGCTTACAGCATAATATGGTACACAATACACTGAAATAACCATCACATGCATAAATTATATTAGTCTCTCTAACAGACTAATAGCAGTCACTTTCAGGTTTAGTTTTTTTATGAAACCATGCAGTCCATCTTGTATTGTCACATGACGCTGTAGTAAATATTGTACAATATTTTGAGTAAAATTAATTATATTGTTGCACAAAGGAGCTACTATAGACATTTGTAACTATTCAGAGTGCAATTTCACGAACTAGACGTAAGTTGCTGTAGAGTTAGAGTACACATATAGTATGCAATGAGTCAAATGACATCACAGGGACATCAACAGAGCTAAAATAAACACATTTTTTAATTACGTTTTTCTTGAGTTATACAGATGGAATGTAAAAAGTATGGTACCGTTATTCATTAAATTAAAAGTACTTTTAAATAAAAATACATAGGTAACACTGCCAATGTGACACATTATTAATGCAACTCTAACAATTTGCAGTACAATACCATATTCAATAATACAAACACAGAAATAAAATGTCTTCATAAATGTGTATTTATTTGGAGTACGTGCACAATTTTCAGTACATAAGAAAGTAATTGCAGTACACAAGATAATGGACATCTCTTCTAGTAATAAACATCTAAATCTACACATGGAACTGTAAAATCTTTACAGTTGCCAGAACTTAAAAAATATAACTACAAGACATGTGTAAAAGATGGCACAAGAACTGATTCTCTGTCAGAGAATGGTATAATCAGTGATTCAGTCAGCAATCACAATTTATAAAACTACGCATATCTATATGTACAAGTTTCTGATAAGAGTTCAATGATGAGAGTTGCAACAACTTCATGTCCCACACCATCTTCAGGCAAGTCAGTTACCCTGCTCAAGCAATAACAATTCTTGTTTCACACAGCGCCGCACAACACAAATTATTGGACTGCTCATTTCATGATGCCAACATGACAATATCCACTGGAACTTAGCTGTGAAATCACCCACACATTACAAAAATAATTTACATATTTGCATTACTTATTTCATATCAAGCAACTGCACTTCCACAGATAAAACCATCTTAAACCTGGTACTAATCATATTAGTGTAAAAATAGTACAGTGCCCGCAAGCTAGGAAAGGTTCTGGAGACGCGCAGCGGAGAAGTATTCCCCTCCTTCCGCAACTAACAGGCGAGACGGTGCGCTTCTGCTGATTGGTTATAGTCGCAAAGACCGCACCCACATTCCACAGCCCACATCCACTACTGACCTGAGTGATAACATTAGCCAAAGAGTAAGTTCCTGTTGGGTGCGCGCTGAGAACAGTCACAAATCACTTGTGTATAATATGCTACACGTTCGCTTGGGTCGCGATAGTTAACGTGCACGGTGTTGTGTTGTAACGTGTTATTATGCCAGGGGTGTCATTTCAGGTTTTTCCAGGGTGGGGGGGGGGCAAGATTTTGTTTTCTGACGACAGTAACCTTGTTGCATCTTTTTTATTAATTAAGCATGTATAAATTAGATACTTTAATAATAAAACTTCGGTTTTATGTCCTTAAGTTAGCATTATTTACATTTAAAAATACAAAAAATATATTTATACACAAAAATTCCAAATCCAGGGAGGGCATTTGCCCCCCCCCCCTGTAGCCCCAAATGACGCCCCTGTATTATGCCTCCGATACATTCGAAGCTTAGACGCAAGGTTTTGCATAGCCAAACGCGCGAAGTTATTGCTAATGTGATTGCGTTTATGAACAAAGAAAAACGAGCTAAGGGACCTATAATTCCTCTTGCCGAAACACGAAAACCCGTTGCCGCCGCTACGGGGGTTTCTAAAAATACGATTTCTCAAATCCACAAAGAAATGCAGCGTATCGAAAACGGCGCAAGTACAAGTTTCGCAACGCCAAATAAACACAGGACTCGCCCAAAGCAAGTGGTGGGACTGGACGACTTCGATAAGAGCGTTGTGCGCCGGACAATCCATAATTTTTATATCCAGAAGAAAATGTCTCCCACAATCCCAACGCTACTACAAGAATTACGT
>PNEQ01057725.1:0-12541 GCA_003012365.1 Medauroidea extradentata
ACAAAGAAGTACAATCGGCCTTTGCGTTCGGCAGCGTTCGACATCCGTCTCTCTCCTACTTGAGTGAGCGATGCGTCTGCGTGGAGTAAAAACTATTAAATTGTAAAAAAAAATTGACATAATTGTATTTATGCGTACAAATAAATATAACTTGATCAATTTCATTGTGATTTCCAATTACTTCCTTCTCTATATACATACAAATCTATTAAACAAATGAAATTAAAATTTTCTTTTGAAAAATGATACCATTCCATCAGTATTTTCTTAAGACGTTGTCACGTTCAACTATCGTCAGTAAACCGACTTTACAGACAACCAATTTTTTGTACCAGTTTTAGATTTACAGATGGCATTTGAATGTGTTTTTTTATTCTCGCGTTGTGCCTGTGGAGTAGTTAAATTTTCTGGAAATTATTATTGTTTCTGGACATGAATGAGAGTATTGAATACATACACATGCGAATGGCAAGATATTGGACACCTTGAAAAGAGGTCTACAAGAATCTGTCTGTTATTTTATCGTTCATGATTATGATAGCTCTTTTCTGCACATGGAACACTTTTTACTGTATATGGAGTTCCCACAGAAAATTATATTATACATCATGATAGAATGAAAGTATGCATAATAAACTGTTTTTACTGTACCTTTGTTTATGATATCAATAATATTGTGTAAAGCGAAACATACAGAACTGAGTTTTGGTAAAATATATTTAATTATGAGATTTCCAGTTGAGTGAAGTATCTATCCGTAGGCCTAACAATTTAGCTACAGTTGATTCTTTTTTTTTTTTTTCGCATTTCTGACAATATTAATGTCAGTCTGTTGTTTGCTGTTCTTACTTACAAGAAGCATTATATGTGTTTTTCCAAAATTAAGATTTAATTTGTTTGCAAAGAACCACGACTCCAAATTTGTTAAAGTAGTGTTTGCTAGCATTCTAAGATCGTCTATTGACTCTCCAGACACTATGATGCTGGTGTCATCTGCAAATAAAATGGATGTAGTTCTGGATTTCAAGGAACATGGAAGGTCATTTATGTATGCCAGGAATAGTAATGGGCCTAAGATTGAGCCTTGTGGTACTCCCTATTTCATTTTACCAGGTTTTGAGTAAAAAGAAGTTGTTTATCTTTGACACCTATTTGTTGCTGTCTCCCTGAAGGTAGCTTGTTAGTTATACCAGTGACTCCAAAAAATTTTAATTTGTCTGTGAGCAAATTATAGTTTACACAATCAAATGTTTTTGTAAGGTCACAGAAAATTCCAATAGTTGGCAATGTTTTATCTAATGCACTAAAATTGGAATTAATCAGTTTGAAAACCATACTGGAAGTTTGATAAGATATTGTCTTAATAATCTTACATAAATTAATTAACCAATTACTTTCGAAAATGCAGTGAGCAGGGAGATTGGCCTGTAATTAGCTACACACAAACAATCACCTTTCCTGAAAATTGGGGTAACCATTGTCATTTAAATCTGTCTGGAAACAAACCTTCGAATATGGCACTACAAATGTGACTTAGTGGGGCACTGAATTCGAAAGCACACTGTTTTAATAATTTTCAGCTAATTCCATCATATCCGCTCGATAATTTTGGTTGTAGTGAATTAATTGTTCTTTCTACTTCTTTAGGTTTTGTATATGTTAGGGTCACAGTCGTAGAAGTACAGATCTGGATACCCGCCTATCTATCAATGTATTTTGCTTGACCCCTTGTTGTCTGGCTGCAGTTTGTCAAGTTACCGAGGATGTCGTACTTTTTGATGCTGTTTTCCGGGCGGTCGGACTCAAACTCCGCCGACTTTTTCCATTGTTAAATTTATAAAGAAAATGAAGATTGCTGGAGCGTTCCCTTAAATTTGTGAGTGAAGGAAGTATTTCATAAATTGATAAAAATACATTTTGATAAATTGTTTATTATAGTGGGAAGTAAGTGGGAGCAGTTTGAGTCCGACAGCCCTAACTGCAGCACCAATAAAACACAATATTCTCGGTATCTTGGTGAACTGCAGCCAAACAACAAGGCGGTCAAGTTTCCAGCCGAGTGTCCAGACCTGTTCTTCTATGGCCATGGTTAGGGGTTATGGCGGCCTGAACAAAGACGACCCGAACAACTGAAACTTGGGTTGGTATATCGATTGGACAGTTTTGTTGGAGTTGCTTTGTTATCTTTGTTATCCTATGTATCTTGTCTTTGCTTTTAGTTTTTTCAGATAGGGTAATGTTTAGGACTAATGGTTAAGATGTGAATCATTGTGCATTTAATCATACTGGTTTCTAATAATGTAAGATGTTGAATTATTGTAGTGGTTACCTACAAGTGGTGACCCCGATGTGATCAAGGTGGTTAATGCAAGGCAAGTGGGCAGCTTTAAAACCACGCAGTACAGGTGAGGAAAATAACCTTTGCTATTCACTACAATTTCTACACAACTTGTTATTCAATCGCAAATAAGCATGTCAGATACAGAAACAAATACAGACGCGCAGATGGAGGTGTCAAGAGTAACTATCAAAATTCCTACATTTTGGAAAAGGAATGTAAATATTTGGTTCATACAAGTAGAGTCACAGTTTACGATTGTGAGGATAACACAAGAAATCACGAAATACCGCCATGTCCTAGGATCCTTAGATAGTGAAGTAGCTGAATTAATTTAAGATCTTATCTCCAAACCATTATCTGAGACCCCATACATGGATCTAAAATTGCGGATCTCGAAAGAATTTTCGGAATAGGATCAACACAAAGCAAAGCGGCTGTTCATGGAAACTGAATTAGGAGACAAAAAACCATCAAATTTATTACATGAGATGCAGGGTCTAGCAGGTGACAAGATTCAGGATGAGTTTTTGAAAATCATGTTTCTGCAACGCATGCCGGCAAACATACGCACTACTCTGGCCACCAGCCATGATAACCTTGACACCTTAGCATCACTGGCAGACAAAATCATAGAAATGCACACACCCACATTTGCCTTTGCATGCAGTAACCACTCGAATATTGATGACACAAACAATTCAGGCACTGCCAGCACAGTATCCAAAACAAACAATGAAGCGATCACCAGTCTAGCACAACAAGTAGCGGCGCTAACATCATCGATTGAAGAGATTAAAAACAGTACAGTTCGTAAGCATAAGCCCCGCCAAATTAATACACAATCAAATTACAAGGTGCGTTGGTACCACTACAAATTTAGCAGTAGGGCTAAGAAATGTGTGCCACCATGCAATTTTCAGGAGAAAGTGGGAAAAACAGGGTCTCAATAGTGGCGGCAGATGTCGCGAGTCAGGACACTTGCCGTCTATTCATAACTGACACTAATTCTGGATGGAGATTTTTGATCGATACGGGAAAAGACGTATCCGTGTTACCCCCCCCCCCTCCTTTACCAATAGACATGAGAAGAATACAATAGAGCTCAATACAAACAGATTTACGCTGCCAATGGCAGTAGCATACAGACATTTGGCGAAAGACTATGTAGATTAGACCTAGGCCTACACTGCACTTACTTATGGTCGTTTATTGTGATAGATGTCCGGACTCCAATAATAGGGGCTGACTTTTTGAAGCACTTTAAGTTACTTCCGGACATGTCGAACGGGAGGCTGCGAGATTCAAACACCTCCTTAACAGCCATCTGTACCATTGTTATGGGTCCAGGAATTGGTGCAATACACACTATTCCCCCTGGTCATAAATACACCAGCCTTTAATGGGCGTTGCTTGGCCTACTACAGCATCAATCTAGTTTCTCATCACCCGCCTGTGGGGTGGCACACACAACAGAAACTACTGGACCCCCAGTACATGGCAAGGTCCGGAGACTCCCACCGCATAAGCTTGCTGCAGCCAAGCTGGAATTCTAGCAAATGATGGAAATGGGTATTTGTCGGCCTTCAAAGAGTTGTTGGGCAAGCCCTTTATGCCATAAAAGTAAGAAAGACGGCTGATGGCAACCGTACTGGGACTACCGGGCCTTAAATGACATTACTAAGCCAGATAGGTACCCGGTGCCACAAATACAGGACTTGGACAGTGCATTAGATGGCATGCATACCTTTTCAAAGATGCGCACCTTTCACCACATCTCAGTTGTCCCAGTGGATGTCGAGAAGACAGCAATCATTACACCGTTCGACCTATTCAAGTTTCTGAAACTCCCATTTCGCCTAAGGAACTCAGCACATTCATTACAGCAGTTCATGGACTCTATACTGGGAGACTTTCAATTTGTCTTTTGCTACATTGACGATATCCTCGTCGCATCTGCCAATGAACAACAACACCAAGAACATCTACGCACCGTCGCTTGAGCGACTTCCAAATCAATAACAAGCTAGCCAAGTGCATCTTCGGCACTACGGAAGTTCCGTTCCTAGGCTTCCTAGTCAGTGAAAAGGGGATCATACCTCTCCCCGAGCAGATAATGGCTATTACAACATACCAGTTACCCACGACAGTATTAGAGCTACGATGGTTTCTGGGTATGATCAACTTTTACTGCCGCTGTCTACCAGACACAGCGGAGACATAAGCAGGCCTGTCACGGTTCATTCAAGGCTCGCAGAAGAATGACTGCCGCGTCACGCAATGGGATGCTGACGGAATACAAACGGTACAAGGACTCAAGGATAGCTTATCAAATGCAACACCCCTTGAGCATCCATTAGCGGAAGCTATGTTGGTCCTCATGGTGGATGCATCAGACTGCGCAATAGGGGCATCCTTACACCAAATAGGAGGAAAAACACTTTAACTGCTGGGTTTCTTCTCTCAAAAGATTGATGACACCCAGAATAATTATAGTACATACAATAGGGTATTACTGACTGCATACACAGCTGTCAAGCACTTCAGATATATGCTGGATGCTAGGGAATTCTGCATATTTACTGACCAGAAACCATTCACCTATGCCTCAAACAGAGATCAGAAAAGTCGACACCACATCAATTACGACATCTCGACCCCATCGGCCAGTTCACAACTGACATTAGATATGTCACTGGCAAGGATAACACTGTGGCAGATGCCTTTTCGAGAATATGTTCTATACAGCTAGCCTCTGATACCCTCTGGGATGAAATAGTGCACTCCCAGACACAAGACACAATACACGCGACTGTCCTCTAGTGCAAACTGAGGCTGCAAAGCTACGGATGGATATGGCACTGAGGTGATGTGCGACACATCAAGTGGTAAGGCCAGGCCATTTATCCCTCCTCCATATCGAAAGAAGATATTTGAGTCACTTCACAACTTAGCGCATCCAGGGATAAAAGAGTCAGAACATCATGTGGAGAAACGCTTTGTGTTGCCAGGTCTTAAAAATACGTTGCACGTTGGGCCAAATCATGCATACCTTACCAATGTTCGAAAGTGTGGTGACATACTAACAGTAAAGTACAAATGATTGTATGTTCCAAGTGCATGAAGGTTTTTTCACATCAACGTCGACATCGTAGGACCACTACTTACATCCCAAGGATATCAATACATGGCTACCTTCTTCGATAGGTGTTCTCGGTGGCCGGAAGCAGTTCCAGTGAAGGATATTACGGAAGAATCCATCGCTGAGGCACTTATATCAGTCTGGCTTGCCCGCTTTGGTATTTCAAACACCATCACAACTGACAGGGGGCGCCAATTCGATTGTGAGTTATTCTCTCATCCCTGCAAGTGGATGGATGTCCACCATATCAAAACCACTGCATACCATCCTGCAGCAAATGGCAAGATCGATAGGTGACACCCTCAACTCAAGTCGGCTATGAAGGCACAAATCTGCGAGGACTGGGCATCCAAGCTTCCACTGGTACTGATATGATTATGATCCTACGTACATCCACAACTACACATCACTCTGGCGGAAATGACATATATGGAACCCAACGATTTACCAGCATATCTGCTCCAGGACTCCAGAGAGACGCCAGATATGTTATCCCTTTCGTTCCGGCTGAGGAAACACATGAAGACAATACGACCTAATCCAACAGAACATCACTCATCTAAGACAGCGTTTGTACACCCGGACTTGTTCTCCACGGACTTAATATTAGTCAGACACGACACAATTCGCCGACCAATCCAACCTGTATACGATGGACCGTTTCGGGTTCGGCTGCATAATCAAAAACATTTTGTGATAGAGACCAATCGTGGGAAGCAGACCATCTCTATAGACAGACTGAAACCCACATTCATCCTTCGGGACAAGGCAGTCAATCCAAGCTCACCTGTGGCCATGTATGGCCAGCTATAAACGGTACAGTTTTACCTAGCCCAGTCCAACAGGGAACTACGCAACATCATTCCATGCATTCTGGGCAGCTCATCAAACTACCCAGAAGACTATTGGATGTAGTTTCTGGGGGGAGGGGTATGCGGTGGCCTGAACAAAGACGACCCGAACGACTGAAACTTGGGTCGATATATCGATTGGACAGTTTTGTTGGAGTTGCTATGTTATCCTGTGTATCTTGTCTTTGCTTTTAATTTTTCAGAGACTGCAATGTTTACGACTAATGCTTAAGAAGTGAATTATTGTGTATTTAATCATAGTGGTTTCTAATAATGTAAGGTGTTGAATTATTGTAGTGATTACCTACAGGGTCACAGCAGGATATTCTGTACCTTGAAGGACTGGGATGGATGGTATACTTGGTTTAGTGGCTTTGCCAAGCATTTCATCTACTGCATTTAAATAGTAGGAATTTATTTATTTTATTTTTATTTCATATTCATACCAGGGAGCCCTTAACAAAGGCATTGGCCATAGGGCTATAGAACATTTCACAATGGTACTTATCTATACACACTGAAATATGTGCTGCTTACACTGTCAATAAACTAAAATTATCACAGTAGAAAGATTAAATGATCAGAATACACATACAAGCACATAATAGACCCCAATTGTAAATATAAACATTTCGGCAGAAATCAAAATTAACACCCAATATTCACACACACACACACACACACACATATATATATATATGTATATATAACTGTATTACACGTACACATGTATACACATACATTTAGGCCTATGCATCTATTGCATAAAGATACATACTAAGATTTGCATACATTGTTAACAAAGGAGGGAAAATTTGAAATATTCTTCCAAAGAATAAAAGTCATTAATAGTTAGTCAAGACTTGATTTTGTGCTTGAACCACTAACTATTATCCCTGCACAAGTCTTTGTACTCCTGTGGTAGACAGTTATATCCTTTGATTGCAGTGTAATAGAAACCTTTTTGGTATAAAGAAAGGGAGGCTGAAGGCACATGCATATTATTTGTACATAAAGTACTGTAGTGGTGAACTGTTGTGTTTGTTTGGAAAATATATATATTATCAGAAACAAACGAAAGCTTCTTATAAATATATTGGCCCGTTAGAGTTAATATGTTCTCAGTAATGAAGAGCTGCCTGCAAGAATCTTTATTACTTTTGTAACATAAAATTCGAATCCCTTTTTTCTTCAGTAGAAATATCCTTTTACTGTCAGTTGAAGCACCCCAGAAGGTAACACCATATGTCATTACAGAATGAAATTTAGCATAGTACACTTGTTTGAGTACAGATTTGGGAAGTAAGGTTGATGGATGTCTAAGAGAAAAACAGGCTGTACTAAGTTTGCCAGTGATATATTTAATATAATCCTTCCAGGTTAAATGTTTATCAATCTGTAGACCCAAAAACTTTGTACAATCTACACTTGATATATATTTTTCATTGTAATTAATGAGTACCTCCGAGTTACTTTTATTGGCAGTGAGAAACTCCATGTAGTGTTTTATCATCATTAAGTAATAGCAAATTTGCAGCAAACCAATCAGCCAGCATTCTAAATGTTATTTGGGACTTAGTTCTTAACTGTTCTTTTGTTGTGGCATTTACTATAATACTTGTGTCATCTGCAAAGAGTACAGTGTTAACATCTCATTGCAGAGCCTATCGTAGATCATTTATGAAAACTAAGAAAAGTAAGGGTCCTATAATTAAGCCTTGTGGCACGCCATACTTCATGATCAGTGGAGTTGACTTATAATCTTTCATAGTTGTTTTATCAGGCACTGTTATTATCTGCTGTCTTGTAGATAAATAAGATTTGATTAGTGAACTGATTTCGTTGTTGATGCCATAATAATTAAGCTTTTGAATAAACAATTAAATATATCTGCAATTATGTTAGGATCTGCTGATATAAAAACACTAACCTTTAGTTTTATAGCTGAACATGGCTCTTGCACGTTTCTTGTTGTGTTTTTTGCAATGTTCCTTGTTGTGTTATTTGAAATGTTCCTTGTTTTTATTTTATTTTCAGAGTTTTGAATAGTATTGTTAAATTAATTATTTCTTGCACATTTTATCACTTTACTTAAAGTTTTACAGTATTTCTTGTAGTGGTTCATGAAATTTTGATTTCTAGTAGCATTTTGGTGTAACCTAAATGAATTTTTTTTTACGAAAATTAAGGGTCATATTGAGAAACAATTTTAGCCATGGTTTAAAAAAAAGTCCAAGATTAAATCGCCATATTTAGTGAATTCTTGCGATTTTCCAGATTCAGAAAGTGCAACTAGAGGTTAATTTGTTTTAGTCTGGGTTTAACTAGTCATGTGCCACGATGGAATGACCTGTACAAGCTCTTGCGCAAGCTCTTGTTTCCTAGCCTCCATGGAAGCAGCTGTGGAAGGTTCTGTGGAATAAACCTGTGCCACGATACCAGTACGGAGGACTGTTCATGCATATACAGATCTTCGGTGTACCCATGATTCAATACAATGTTTATATGCTTGTATGCTGTGTTATGTTTACATTATTTCTGTGGCATTTTATGGAAAATTTTTAACTTTTAGCACGAGAGAGCTTTATGCAGCTACCAACTAAATCATCTTGCGTGTATTTACCTGATAATTAAATGAATCTCAATCTAATACGACATCATTCTGTGGTAATTATTGGAGTAATGTAAATGAGAAGTAACAAGTGATTTTACCGACTTCACTTAAATTTACACTTGTGTGTCTTATCAAATAAACGTGATTGAGACGGGAATCAATATTTTCGATAAGTTTATTTTTGTTTAAAAGCAAATAAATATCTTCCGAAAAGAAGACACTCAAAGAAAAATTTCCAGTGTGTGCAAACTGAAGAAGCCTACATAGGAAAGTCTGCAACAGCAGTTTTATATCAGGTAAGTCATGTACTTTTTTTCTTTTAGTTAGGTATTTGACTGCTGCGAAATCTAGGTTTTCTTTTATAGAAGAAAATAAATTTTACAGATTCGACACAAACAGTGCAATCCTGAAATGCACTAGCCTAATTTTGAGAATGCCGACATTCAGTCAAGTCGTAGTGGGAAGAAAAAGAAATTTAAAAAAAATTTTTCAAAATTTGTCAAAGAAGGGAAACTGAATACAACTTAAGGAGACAGATATTTTTTAAAAATTGTATTGGTGTTATTACAGGTTTGTAAGTTCAGATATGTTAGTGTTTCAAAGATAACTACAGTAAGTTAAAGGATAAGGTGCAAGATAGGGTAGCCAATGGTAAATGATAAATGGAGAAGGCAAGAGCAGGCGGGTGAGGATGAAGGGAACGTTTGGCAGTAAATATCAAGTTTAGCTACTCATCGTGTACCGGCCAAACTATTGATTTTAGACTTATAGTTTACTGATGAAAAATGTTTCTAGTGACGTTCTAAGTAGTCCTATGTAAAAAAATTGAGGGTTAGTTTACATTAGTTTAAATAAATTTAGGTTAGTTTAAGTTAGATTAGGTTAGGTTAAGTTAGGTAACCTAACCTGACCTAACCTTACATTAGGTTAGGTAAAGTTAGGTTACATAACAAAATTTAACTCAAACTAACCTAACAAAAATGTTTTTACATAGGCCTACTTAGAATTTCACCAGAAACATTTTTATCAGTAAACTATAAGTCTAAAAACAGTAGTTTATCTGGTAATTGATGAGTAGCTAAACTTGATATTTACCCTTTTACATGCACATAGGTGCACAAGTTGCACAAATCTCATATCCGCACACTGTTATCCTGGTGCAAGTTGCTTTGGGCAGCATTGTCCAGCACAATTTACACCAGCTCTTGAGAAAGTGTAGCTAGTGTAGTGAAGTCTAAACATACATGTTAAAAAATGAACAACAATTTTCGGTCGGTGGTTAGGTTTGTATGAAAATGTTTTGGAAAGTTAATTTATCCTCTAATTGATTATTTGAAAGTAAAATACAAGCTGAATCTTTCATAAATTAAAATAAAGCAAATCCATATCATTGAGTATCATAACCCATTGTACAATCAATAGAATAATAATTTTAAAAAATAAAGTTCCCCATATTTTCTAAATTTTTTGTATTTAGAGAAATTCAAGGAAGTACGATATGTTCATGTCACTTGTATTTTTATTTCTTTTGGTTATTCGTATCATTCTTTCATATGCCTTCACCACAAGTTGTAGGGGTATAGAACTCGTCACAGTAAGATACAATACATATTTTACAAAATATACAATACAGTACAAGCATACAAGAGTGCATAAACCTTCTTGTTTACTTTTAGGTGTTCACCTTCTTGTAACGTCCATTTCAAACAATCCTGCAATTGAAGATGTACGGACAGGTTGTTCCATTTATGTGCATAGGAATACATCAAAATTTTATTACGGTGTAGCTGCACAGCACTGCACAAACCTGCGATGCACTACACTACACAAAACTGCACAAACAATAGGTAAAAGAAACGAACTTTTAAAGTGTTAAAGAATAGGGAATAATAGCAAAAATATTCAGAGCAGAACAGATCGAGTAGGCAGTCTATGCTTAGGTTGTTGAGGGAGTGGAATTTGCTTTAGGTGGAGCAAGTGAGGGTGGTTAGAAGGTCAAGTAGGGAATTGGTAGGTGGTTTGATATGTTCACAGCCTTTGTCAGCTGAACAAAATCTTATTTTTGTAACGTGTCCAAAACAATGTTGTATATGGTTTTACTAACCTAAATCAAGTAGGTAAAGCTACACTTTGTAAAAAAATATGTAAGGAAACTAAGGTTATGCAGACAAATGTTATAGCGAATATCAATAACAATTATAATCAGGAAAACTAAATGTGAGGACTGTACAGCATGGTTGTCTTCAAAGTACAATCAAAATTGTAAATCAAAAGTATATGCAAATAATATAGATGTAAATAAAAATGTTTCTGATGTTTCAGTATTCGGTGATCAGACTATTTCCCCGTGCACGATTACTATGTTGCAAAATAATGGTTATGGCAGTGCCAAGGTTAATCAGGACGCCGATACGATAACGAAAGACAATTACAGATTAAATGACGTTGACAGACACAGTCTGGTTTTAAAAATAATTACACAGAATATACAGTGTATTGGAAATAAGATGGATGAGTTAAATATACTATTAAGTCTTAAGGACTACAATATAATTTGTATATGTGAACATTGGCTTACTGAAGATAATGCAGATTTAATCAATATAGAGCAGTTTACATTAGTAAGTATTTACTGTAGGTCCCAGCATATACATGACGGCACTTGTATATTTGTTGCCGATGAACTAAGTTCTTTATTTTGTAAATTAGAGCTTAATGATTTTGTCACTGAAATGATATTTGAGGTGTCAGCTGTATTATCTATGGTCCTGAATACTATTATAGTGTCAATTTATCGCTCACCAAATGGTGAAGTAAAAAATGTTCTTGATACCCTAGACAGTCTGTTGGTTTTTATATATAAAACTTATTATGGATATAGCATTTTTGTAGCAGGTGATTTTAATATAGACATGGGATCAGGTAAAGTAGATGACTATGACCTTCGGAACTTGCTGTTTTCCTATAATATTTCGTATTCAACATCTGAATGTACAAAAGGAGGAAAATGTCTTGATAATAATGTTACTAATGTATCCAAGACCAAATACTCTGTTTTTGTAAATGACTTTGGTCTGTCAGATCATTTTTCAGTTTGTATGAATGTTATGATCCAGAGTAAAAACTATATTGATAAGGTTTGTAGGTATATTTGTAAAAGATATTTCACATCTGTAAATTATGATACATTTGTGAATTTGATTTGTGCCATCAATTGGCATGAGGTGTTCTATACAGACAATGGACCTGTAAATTTATTGTTTTTAAAATTTTTTATTATATTTTTTAATTTGTTTGATAGCTGTTTTCCATATAACAAATCATTAAAAAAGACTTATACAAAGAAAAAAATAGGTTGGTTCACAGAGGAGCTAAAGAACAAAAGAAATTATGTTACTATATTATATGACATCTATAAATCACAAAAAACAAGTCAAACTAAAAATGCATATCTTTCATATAAGAAAATATATAAAAAAAGTATAGGTGAAGCTAAATTAATAGCCAATGTTTCCTTTATTGAGTCATCAGGAAACAAAAGCAAAGCTGCTTGGTCTTTGATAAATAATGTTTCAGCAAAAAGAAAAGTTGATCCT
>PNEQ01057726.1:0-12541 GCA_003012365.1 Medauroidea extradentata
AATTTATTCATTCAGGCTGTGTATCATTTCAGTAGATTTAGTGTAGCAGTTATCATAGGGGTTTGCATGAGGCAATTTCAGGGACGCCTGGGAACTCCGTCAAGAACTTCGACGGTAAGATTTAACTGGTGTTTCCCCTCCCCCCTGTTCAGTATCCCACCTGACTTTCGAAATTAAAATTAAACCAAAATCACGTTTATGTTACGTCACTGCAGTAACTAGGTTAAGCATAGCTGGAGTACACATCACATAACATATTACATAACATCATAATAGATTGGTCCAAATAAACTCAAAAACATTCAGTGGTAATAAATATTTACTATCTTTTATAGTATTTTTATTTAAAATTACATTTAATTTAATGACCATCGATACCACATTTTCTTTACTTGCATCTATATAACTCAAGATAAAAACATAAATAAAAAGAGTGTTCTTTTTATCTCTGTTAAAAGGTGAGTTGTCATGTTGATGTCACTGTGATGTCACCAAACAGAACATCATGTTGTAAGAAACACACAAACCACAGCAGCTAACATTCAGGTCGTGAAATTGCATTAAATCATGTAGTTTATGAGGGCAAGACCTGGTATGGCTGGAACTGCGAATAGTGCAGTAGTTCCTTTGTGCAGCAATACAATGAAATTTACTCAGAATAAAATATTTACTATAGTTCCATCTGACAAATCAATGCTGACTGCATGATGAGAATACACCTAACAGTCTGCTATTGCTGACAAAACTACAGTTTATACTGCATTTGTCATGACTATTTTGATGTATTGTGCGTACAATATGATATATGGTTACCATTAAACAAGTTACGTTCTTTTAAGTTTCAGTTAATAGCTGACAGTTTGCAACAAAACCTCGGCAGCTGTAGTACTTTCTGTTGTTCTACTGCCTATGACAATGGCATACGCCAATAGGCAAGTACAATGCACCCGTGGATGGCAGATAAATTTAGGAGTGGGTAGGGTCTTGTGAAAGCTCGCTGCAGATCTCAGGGCCTTTCGCAAGAAAAGTAACAACAATAATTGTTGGAAATAAATAGATTTTTAATAGAAAACTTTATCTCCAACTACGCATTTTCCAAACTTGCGTAACCAAACAGCTTGATCATCACGCTGTTAGAGCCAGGTTTGGTTAACTGCATAATTATTAGCTCAGTAGGTTAAATTTTTAGACATACGCAAACTTCATTCGTCTGATCTTTATAAAGACTAGATTAGATCTTAAACAATAAAATTAATTCATAATAAGTTATCACTACGGTATTTAAAATAAATTAACATAAACTCAAACTTTTCACTAATACGTCACAATGCGTGAGAGCTATCTTGCTGTCTTCACTCCTCTCAAATCAGCACAAGTGAAATATTTGTTTATTACCAACAAAATTTGCAACTACGCGCGCATTAAGAAAAATAAAATTTCTCGAGCTAGCTTAACACTAGTTATTTTTTTTTAATTTTTCAGTTGTGTAGGTCAGTGTAAAATCCAATACAGTGAAACCCTTTATTTACACTTTCCAGGGGGACAGGGCGAAAAAGTGTAAATAGCGGGAAAGTGTAAATGAAGGGAAATCTGAGAGGAGGAAAAAAAAAAAAAAAAAAAAAACCTTTTAGCTTACCTTATTTAGTACTTTTGTTTTCATGTTGCTCAAAAAACTCTCTACAGGTAAAATCAAAGTGATAGTATTCATGCAAGCTATGTATTTGTCATATTTTGTCACATAAAATTTGGTACAGTGTAAGTTACCAAAATCAGAATCGAATATACTGTTACAGGAAGTTTTATTGCACTTGCACATACCAAGAGAACATCTTAAAATGTTAGATCCGATTTTTTTTATCGTTTGGTAAATACTGTTCCGCATTTTACCATTTTTTTTGCACACGCTATCATGAATTTAGACAAAAACGGTAAGCATTTGAATGGGAATGTACAGTTCTTCATTATTCAGATCAACACATGTTCCCACGAACTCATCACACTTCTCCATTATTACAGTGTATCTGTTTTTGTTTTATCCACAATGTCAGATATTTTTTTTTTCGATTACATTAACGTTTTATAACAATCTAAAACACGCTGCACTAAAATGGAAATGATTTAAAACACAACTGTTTGTAATAAACAATTTCAAACACGTTTTGAAAATTTTAGATTAAAGTTACAGTTATTTGCGCTTACAGAGACAAACGAACGTACGTGAAGAGATCAATGTTGCCAAAGTGAATATATCTATCGATAGCGTCAGAGACAATCGATAGCGCTAGCGGTAGCAGCGTTTTCTTGCCAACATCTTGAATTTATTGTGCCATGAGCGCTAGCATTACACGCGATCACGGTCATTCTCCTATGGCTCTGCACGTGATCACCAACCTGTTGTGCTGTTTCTTCTTTGTTCTATTTCCGAACCAGTTTAGATGTCCTTTCTTTGTCATCTATGACTTTGAAATCTCGTGTTTTTGTTGTCTTCGAATGGCGAAATCGTGAACGAAAAACGTAAACAGCGGGAAAAATAAAATTTTGATGATGTGATATGCGGGAAAATTTAACATTTCACTAAATAGCAGACAAACGGGACCTGAAGAAAAAAGTGCAATTCGCGGGAAAACGTAAATAACGGTAACGTAAATACGAGGTTTCACTCTATACACTAGACCCCCGATTTTACGAACCCTGGATTTAACGAAGGTAGCGATTCTACGAATACAATAACAGGAACCCTCAAAAAATAACAAAATTATATGACAAAATAATTGTAAGGAATAACGTTGACAATGAATAAAACATACTGTATCTAATTCACTGCATTAAAATATGAAACGCAGAGTTGCAGTTATTACTTGGTAAGTCACAATATTAAAAAATAAAACAAAAATAGCGAAAATCCGTTAAAAAATGCGACAGTGACAGTTAGAAAACCGCGCCGCGGCAGCAGCGCCTGTGCCAAGCCGGCCGGCCCGTCTCCAACTACGACGTATTAGGATCTATATTGAGGTCGTACTATAGACGCAAAGTTCCAGCGCATGCGCATATGCTCATTTAACTATAGTACAGCCTCCTTCTAGGCTGTTTCACGACATCTTATATCTCTCTCGTCTCGCGCCGAATGAGTTTACTTTTTTACACGAACCCTATAAATAATAGAGTGATATTTTTCTTTATTGCATTAACACCATACAAACTTAAAAACCATTAACTTGGCGCATAATGCGTTACTGTGTGTCGTAAAACGTGGGTTTCACAAGTGAGCACGATAATAGCACTACCTATTTACCAAGTGTAGAAACATTTGTCTCCGGGTATGTCAAACTTGGAAAATAAATGGACGTTCGTGTATTACGTAATCCCGGAACTCCTAATTTATTTTTACCGCATATACTGACTGTGAAAGTGATCATTTTCAATCACTTATACATGTAATTCTCGACGATTTTAGGTAAGAACGTCACAAAATGGCGTTTTTGGAACAACGTCGGTATATGCTACGGTGCCGCTATCTATCTACCATCTTGTGAACGTTCGTACAGTTGCGCTATCTGTCCACTCTGCATGCTACTAGTATCTACGTTCTCGTACAATTCATCAACAACGTCGAGGGAATGTTTTTACATTTTAAGTTATATAAAACTGCGCAATGAATAAATACATCCGCTTATTCCTTCTTTCTTTGGTGAATAATTTACAAGGGCATTTTACTAGTAAGGAATGCCTACTTTTTTTTTTTATAAAAAGCTACGCAAATCGGGCTATTCGCTCGTGAGAAGGCACTCAACAGCTCAGTTTTTTTTTTGGACAAAGGTCGATCATATATATTGTTTAGCGGTGTTCTTTTGATCGTAAGATGTCTGCCTATTGATATAAATTTATATTTAAACTATCACTTGCTTTATTTTTCCGTTAAATGCTACGGGAGTCGAGCTATTCGCTCTAGAGAAGACACTCGGAATCTCGATTTTCTCATTTTTTGGGGACAAGGGTCGGTCATATCTACCGCTCAACAGTGTGACATCTGGCTACTGATATCAATTTATGTTTACATTATTACGTTAATTTATTTCCCGCAAAACGCTACGTAAGTCGGGGCCTAGAGACACTTTGCAGAAAAAATGCAATTTTAAAATTTTCTGTTATGGAACAGGGCAGGGGGGGGGGGGGGGCAAAAATAAGCCGCTATCAAATTTACGAAGGTAGCGATTTTACGAATGCGATGAGAGGAACCGTGAGTATTCGTAAAATCGGGGGTCTGGTGTATACAATAATGCATGGTGGGCAGCAGCAGGCCAAAATATGTGTGGCTGCGTCATATAAGTGTTGGCCAATAAGAACATGTTTTCCATGTTTATGGCGGCATTTGAAACCAGCATTTTTAAAGCTCAATAATTTGAAACTAAAATGCTCACAGAATTATTACTTTGCGTGGTAATTCATGTTCAGTTTTTCTATGCACCTAACTTGATCAAGTAGTTCTCAAAATATGCTAAAGATTTTACTCGTGTCATGGTATCTTCCAAAATTGCAGACCTACAATGCAAGTACTCTCCCACAACCAATGCTTAGATGATTATTAACCAATAACCATGAGCTACTTACGACTAATGTAATATCATAAACCACACCCATGGAAAGAAACTATAAACTATTTTTTGTGGGCTATACGTGTTAGATATTATTGTATTTTGGTATCATATAGCAATAATTTTTTTATTACCATATTTACCCAAAAATAAGACGACTTTGAATATAAGACAATATAAGACAACCCCTACCTTTTCACTTGAGTCTAAAGGAAAAAATACTTTTTTCTATAAACTGAAAAGCAAGAAAAATTTTAATAATTAGTATAGCCTGGAAAAATAACATCTAGCATTTATTACAAAATTAGCACCTACAATTTTGAATATTACTACCTATTTTTGAGATTTTAGCATCTATTTTTTGAGACATTAGAATAACGTACTTAAGGGCGCGCTCACCTCAGTTTTCAGCGTCTTTATTTATATTTATATTTGTACCAGATGTTAATTTTCTTATTTTATACATAAATTGTGATTAAATCTTTCTTTTAGGATATTTTTGTATCTCTCACAGTTTTTGCGTAATAAGTCGTAAACGTCAAAATTTACACTTTACGGCTTTAACTACGCCAATAAAACCAACTGACATACCAAACCGAAAAAAATTCCCATTATAAAACAATGTTGTAGGCTATGATTTGACGTACAGTGAAAGTCCGTTTTAACGAGTACGGGCTATAACGAAAAATCCGCTATAATGATAGATTTAATTGGCACCGTCAGTTTCCCAGTATGTTATATGGTTAAATAATTCGGCTATAACAGATGTACCGCGGGCCGATTTTCGCTATAGCGATAGCTTACTCTACTGTAATTTTCCTCAAAACAATTAGAAAACATATTATTTCCTTTAAAAAAATATGAAACAGCTTCCGAGTTATCTACGCGTCACACAAATGACGCAAAGCGGCCGATGTGGCCGCGTCGCACAAGGTGGGGCACCAGAACGAGCATGGCTAGCCTCGCGCGCATTGTGTGCCGCGCTGCTGAAATGCCTAGCGACGTGAATGAACCTGGCTCCAAATCGCTCTGCGCATCGTTGTGCGCAGGCCTTTCCACCTCGTCCCCCTCCCTTTTGCATGGTTGTGAAAGTTGTTTACGTTTGGTAGCTGCAAGCGCTGCAAGATAAGCCCTCATGGATTAAAGTTGTTTAGTCGTGTCGCTAGGGTCTAGTCACGACTATGGCCGGCCTTTGGTAGCACAAGCGGAATAAACACTAACAAAATGTGGCGTAATTAAAAAAATTTAGTGAAGAATTTATTTTTTTTGTCAACACTGCACAAAAGCCTGATCAAAGATCTTACTACGAAGTAGTGTTCTCCGTGAATTACAATAACGGGCTGCGGGCTTAATTTGTGACTACGCAGCGTAATATATTTTATTGTAAACCTAAAAAAAAAAATACTTTATTGATGAAGCGCACATTTTTTGGCACATAAAACTGCAATGTAAAATACGGTAATACGGTAACTGTCGCAACGATCGCTAATTGAGGGGGAGGAGTCTGCGCATATTATCAGTCCTACATACTAAAAGGGAACCTAAACAGAAATTCATGTTAAAGTTAATTCAAAAATCAGATTATTCAGACGATTTTAAAGTGTTAATAAAATTGACGTGTAAAGTATTTATGGGCGCCTAACTATTGGTGTGCAAGCCGGCAAACGCAAGCCAGCATCTCAAATTTTTATACTGCAGGGTTAGAAGGGGCGGAAAAGGGTGTGTGAAGGCCAGCCTACTGGCTTTGTGTGGCAAGAGTCCCACTCCTCCCTCCGCTGCTTTCTCACAATGCGACCGTGTTGAGAGTTAATGGAGCAGAGGAGGGAAAGCCAGCGTCTCGTGCGTGCGCATGGTTAGTTGTGGCCCGTGAGTGGGCATAACTCGCCTCGCGCACGCACGGAGACTGGAGAGTTTTGTGTACGGTACGTCGCGCGGGTCTAAGTAAACATGTTTTCGAAAGTCTGACTGCAGTTGTACGTGTCACGTGTTTCAACGAAGCCGTATTTTCTCCATTTCAGGATGGACAAAAAACGGAAATCTCTTGAACTGTCAACAAAACTAAAAATTATTCAAGAATGTGAAAATGCGTCCGTCAGTACGAGTGAAATTGGTAGACGCTACGGATTAACGCCATCTAAATTGTTCACCATTTTAAAAAATAAGGAGAAAATTCAGTTGGCAGCTGTTAAGGATTGTGCACCTGGAAAAACCAAGAAAATTCGAGCTGCAAAACACATTGATCTCGAGGAAGCATTGTTTACTTGGTTTTCCCAAAACCACGCACGTGGCATCCCGGTTGATGGCGCAATGTTGAAGGCTAAAGCTGTGCAACTAGCTTTACAACTTTACATTGATGGCGAAGACTTCAAATGCAGTGGTGGATGGCTGAACCGATTTAAGGCTAGAAGAGGTATATCACTACACAAAATTTCTGGGGAGTCGGAAAGTGTCAACAAAGAAGCCATCAACAATTGGCAACCTATTCTTGCATCAATATTGTGTAGGTACAAACCCTCCGATGTGTATAATGCTGACGAGTCTGGTCTCTTTTATAATTTGCGGCCCGACAGAACTCTGGCAGTAAGAAACGACCCTTGCAAAGGAGGGGGAAACGCTGCAAGGAGAGGCTGACTGTGCTTTTTGCGCAAATATGGATGGGAGTGATAAATTAAAACCCTATGTAATAGGGAAGTCCAAAAATCCCCGTGCTTTTGAAGGTGCACGCAAGATTCCGTGCTTTTATGAAGCAAATAAAAAAGCATGGATGACGTCACAGCTATTTAAACAATGGCTGTACAGCTTCGATGCCAGAATGGGCGTAAAAAATCGTAAAGTGTTTTTGTTTGTTGACCGTTGCCCGGCACACCCTGACATTAAATTGCAAAATGTGGAGTTGGTTTTCTTACCCGCTAACTGTACTAGCGTTTTGCAACCGCTGGATCAGGGCATTTTTAATCTATTGAAACGTGAGTTCCACAAGCAGCTAGTGAACGCAGTTATGAGGAAACTCGCTGCCGGGAAAACCATGTGCAAGTGGAACGTGTTGGAGGCAATTAGGGCATTGGCAGTTTCATGGGAAAACATTACGCCCGAAATGATTGCTGCGTGTTTCAGGCACCCAGGTTTCCGCAACAATCCTGATGCTGCTACTTCGTCGAAAGAAGTATTGCCTGACAGTTCAGCACACGAGCCTAGTGTTTGGCCTTCTGTTGCTGAGCAACTAAACGTATCATGCACTTTTGAGGAATTCGTCACGATAGACAATCATGTTGACGTGTGAGGGGAAATGACGGACGCCGAACTTGTTGACCTTGTCACTAGTCAAGACGACGACGCGTCGGAGGAAGACGACAAGAATGACGAGCAAAGTGACGTAGCTGTGCCGTCGCAAGCGTCTGTCATGGAGGCACTTGACATCATCAGTAGCTTCTACCAGCATAAAAATGCTTCAACACAAGATATGATGCATTTTCAAATGGTACAGTCACTTGTTTTGTCAGAAAGTATTGTGAAAGCCAGACAGACAAAAATTGATTCGTTTTTTAAAAAGAATGAATAAGTTTTAATTGTTTTGTGTAATTTCCCAAGGGTTTGAAGTTGTGAATTTTTTTTTCTTTTGTTTTTGGTGAATTGTTTCAAAAGTGATTTTTTAATTTTATTAGTGTTGTTCGCCAACTTTTTTATACAGATTAAATTTAGTTTTTAGTGTTACTTCACTATTTTTATAGGTATTAACGTAACATATGAAAAAATTTAAACATGAAACTTGAGTGAAATTTAGGTTAACAAATTTTCAAAACTTTGCAACTATGCACGACTTAGAACACGACGAGTAAACCAGCTGCGGCCAGCGCAGCACGCAGCGGCGTGACCTTGCTTGACCCCGCCCACCCGGCCACGGACATCAGCTGTGCGCATAGCTACACTGTGCGTCACGGCCGCAAGTCCCGACGTATCACGGCCGCACATTTAATATTTTTGCTTATAGTAAGTGCTGGTATATCTTATGTTAGTTAATTAAGTTTTATGTTAATTTCTTTTACTTTTGCTGTGAATTTACATAGTAAAAAATGTGCCTTCACATAATACATGAACAAAACACTATATAAAATTTTTTTTTTTAATTTTTTGTTTATAACGTAAGTTTGTTATAACAAACTTATGGCGACGTTATAAATTTACGTTATAACGGACTTTCACTGTATATGAAAACAAAAATATATATTTTTTATATTCATAAGAAATTGTTGATTTTTTTAAATTTTTATTTCAAAATTCAGCACTTCTTATTAAATACAAAAGTATTTAATTTTCTGTTTTATATATGTCAAATTATAGCCTACAACATTGTTATACACTGTGAATTTTGTCGATTTGGTATGTCGGTTTTAGTGGCGTTCTTGAAACGGTAAAGTGCAAATTTCGACGTTTACGACTCATTACGCAAAAACTATGAGAGATACAAAAGTTTCCTAAGAAGAAGATTTAACCACGATGTATGTCTAAAATAAGAAAAAAATATCTGGTACAAATATAAAAATAAATAAAGACGTGGAAAACTGAGGTGAAACGCGCCCTTAAGCTACAAAAATAATGATAAAAATCTGATTGAGGATGTTCATGATATACGAACAAATAAAATGGTTGCTTAAAGGAGAACATCAAAGAAAAATTACCGTACATATTTGTGTAGAAAAAGTCATACATGTATGCTGCATGCATACATTCATTCTAGATTCAACAGGCAACTTCTGCTCTGAAAATGTTATAAAACTTGTGCTCCAAACCTCTTTGGATTATTTCATTATTCAAATATAGCAAAATATATGTAAATTGACTGAGCTACAGTCTTTGCACTGAAATGAAGTGCTGTGAAAAGTTCAGCATTACTTTATCTGAGTCCTGTCCTCTTTATCGTTCACAACATTACTGTAGTTGGATAGCAGCCGTTCACTGTCTACATTGTTGGTTGGTGTCCACAAGGTTTGTAGGCAGCACTTCGCAAAGATCTCATAGTTGGAAGAAACAGCATGCAATATTCGTTCAACATCCACCTTTTCTCCTCTCTTCGTTTCAATTCCAGCAAGGGATTTTATCTCTCAATATCCCCTTGAAACATCTGTTGGAGGTAGTGCTGAAAATCCCGGAAGTTTTGTTATTCCTGCCTCCTCTTCATCTTTGTTGAATACTATCATTGCAGGACTCAGGGCTTGTGCAACATTTTAGGACTCAGGGCTTGTGCAACATTTTTTAAATACTCTCCATTTGGGTCCTTTTCTACCAATTTACACAACTTGTGCCTTGCTGAAGTTGCTGCTTTTTTTTTTTTTAAACACCAAGAATGGAAGCTCTCTGTAAGGTACTCACTTCAGTCAAGGCCATTTTTGTTCCTTGCAACAATTTACCATCTTCAACTTCTGAGAATGCCACGTCCAGTGTATCCAGCTTTGGATATAGAAGATGGGAAGTTGGGTACTTGGACCCCTCAAGAAACACCAGGAGATCTACGAGATCCTTTGCATGATCTTTTACAAACATTGCCTGGGCATTAACACTCTTAATTTCCATGCCAGTAAGACTGATCAAGAAGTTGATGGCACTGTTATTTATTTATTTCATTTCATGAGAGCTGAAAAAGTCAACAATATCTGTAAAATATTCAGAAAGGTAGAATACTGCATGAAACCAGCTGTTCCATCTGGTAATAACAGGTGATGGAAAAAGTTTTGCTGGTTTGCCATCTCCATGCTTTTCTGTCGCTTCCTTGTGTTGAGGAATGCAGCTTTGACAGCAGTTACGGTTTTATTCAAAAATTCAATTTCTGACACCCAGGCATTACTCACCAAACACAGTTTATGAGCCCAGCACTGTACATGGTGTAGCTGATCTCCTACCACTACTTTTAGGGTTTCAAAGTGTCATGTACCTGGCACCATCACTGACAAAATAATGCACATTTTCATAACAGATTTTGTACTTTGAACAGCCCGTGAACATGTTGTAGCATTACATGCATCACAATATGAAACACTGACAGCAAACAACTTATTTTCTAACTCAGGAACATGAAAAATAATTACAAAAACACAACGTCCAACTTTATCAGTTGTTTCATCGCACATTATAATTATTACTTTACCCTCTAATTCTGCTATGATTGATGCTTCAAAATCCTTTGCTAGTGCTGGAACATATTTTTCCCGTAGAGTCTTCACACAGCCTAATTCACCACCTTTCCAGTAAATTTGTCAATTTTTAAGGCCTTGTTTTCTAACTTTTCCAAGGGAATGTTTGTCTTGGCAAAAGCTTCCACTGTTCGTTTTGAAAAGTAATCTTTATCTAATTTTCGCCGTTTTTCAGCATTGCTGAGCTGTATAAGTGATGTTTGTACAGAATGTTGAACCAGTTGCTTTTGCTTCTTTTGATGTTTACGTGAAGCCACGTGCTTGTTCAATGTGTCCTTTTTCTCCCACGAGACGCTACAACTGCAATACTTGTAGAAAACAGTTTTATCGTCAGTTGGGTACAATCCTTGGGACTTGAAGCTTTGAACATGTTCACGTGCGGTAATGTGATATGTAACCAAATGTTCGTGAAGTAATTGCTGGTAAAAAAAAAAAAGTCGCAGGGCTGCCAGATTATGTACCCGGAAGAAAAATTTCTCGCATAAAGCATTAAATTTCTCGTACAAGTGTTACATACTACAGCAAAATGGGACCTTTTCCTAAACAAAAAATCTGGGGACCTTCTTTTACACGATTCCTGCAGCAACTTCTACCGTTTCCCTGCACGACCATACATGTTGACACCTTTTTTCTTTTGCGCACCTGTGTGCAACGAGAACAAAACAACAAGAAGGATGCTGATAAATGTTGACCTACATTATATGAAAATACCCTAAATCCTCGTACATTTATTAGAATTCTAGTACATCAGGCAACGTTGAACCTTAAGCTGGGTTCACAATTAAAAACTTAAGAATTATGACGTGTAGTTAAGAGTTCACTTAAGAATATAATTTCCTAACATAACGATTCGCAACAGAACTTAACAGGCCTTGTGAGTTCGTGTGGCATGTTGGCCATGACTTAAGTAACACCTACTAACTGGGAAATTTTGTTTTCGGAAGTTGGACATCCTTCATGAACAAGCAACAAACAGTGAGATGAGAGACCAGAGAGAACATTATGGCGACATGATGGCGATAAAGTGCCATCGTATGCAAAGTTATAATTTTTCATAGAGATAATATACCAATACTGCATCGATGAACAGTGCGCGTGTGTGTAGCAGGTACAGTATTATCCTAAAAATTTGACGGTAACATATGTAAAACAATTAATACATAAACAAAATTACCGTACTAACCTAAAAAACATGCTGTCAGAATTGTTTATAAATCACGTAAAGGTATGGATTTGTTTACAATATAAATAGGTACAGTATTTCCAAAAATACTAATTAAGGAATGTGTATTGGTGCCATTTTATTGCGTTCTGTAGTGGACTTTCGGTAAATAATATAAATTTTTGCTCAATTTCGCAAAAATAGCATTTATGACAAAAATTAGTGAAAAATCGCATCTAACCTCAAATTTTGCAAGAAAATCGCATCTATCGCAAGTTGCGAATTTTTCCGGCCTCTAATAATTAGTATTGAAACATGAATTGTGTCATCTTCTGTTGGTTAAGTAGATTAAACGAAATTTCCAACCATCAAACACGGTAGTGTTGGAATAGGTCTATCTGTTGAAAATACCGTATTTACTCGCGTATAGGCCCCGCCCACGTATAGGCCCCCCCTCCCTTTTTAGTAAGATTTTTGAGAAAAAAATTTAAAATGTATTTCCTGGGTACATCTGATGGCAGGGCAATTTGGCATGCAAGAAACTGCTTGCCACGTATTGTAAGCTATTGTGGATGCCGCTTTTAGTGGTACACAGACTGAAA
>PNEQ01057727.1:0-12541 GCA_003012365.1 Medauroidea extradentata
AAAAATTAAAAGCCATTGGTTTGCATTGCAATGTAGGCAAGGTGGTGAGAGGGTTTTACGGCCCTTTAACGACGTCTTACAAGCGGATGAGGGTGAAGTGAGGCGAAAGAACAACACAACATCCATGCCCGAGCAAGGATTCGAACCCAGGGCCTCTCGCACCGTAAACTGGCGCCTAATACACTACGCTAGAAACCGGTGTGATATAGAAAAAAAACATGGCTTAATAAATTATAAAAAAGGGGAGGGGGCAGAAAGAGGTTCTTGCCCCGGGTCGCACATTCTAGAGGGCCTCACTTTTGAAAAAGTTAATGGTAAAAACGAACGGGCTTTTATTGAGTTCCCGTTAACGTTGATGGTATCTGTGAAATTTATTTTAAGTGTAAAGAGTGTGTAAAGATGTCACTGATCTATGAGGATGCAGCTAGTATGAAGAGAGGCCTATGAGCGCACATTATCACTTCAACCACGGCCGTAGACTTCAAATAAACAAAAAAAAAAAAAGGAGGAAAGGTAAACTGAGATTTGCGTTGTTCCTGGCCTCGTATTCTAACAAAGAGGCCCTGGGGAAAAAAATTTCTCGTAGGAAACTAGTAGCTGGCTGCAGACACTGTGACATGCTGATGTAGAGCATTTTCACGTAAATATCTCGTGAGTTGCGTGTGGTCACGTGCTGTGTTTTTATTGCTGTTGAGACTGTACCGGTTGACCTTGACTACTTCCGCTCACACTCTACCACCCTAGCTTATCTCTCTCACACACACACACGCGTGCACACGCACAGACTGTCGTCAGCCATACGAGAGAAGGGGGGGTGAGAACTTTTATGTGGTAGAAGGGTGCCTTGGTGCCAGCTTGCACAGATAAATAAATATATCAGCCAGAAGTAGCATAAAAAATAAATAAAAATGAATCTGCCGACCCAGGTTGTTTGACATTCTTTCTTTTATAGTTCTCCCATTACAGTGATAATTTCCTCACTACCCCCTCCTGTAAATTGATACGTAAATCAGTATGTATATATTGCCGCTTCTTTTGCTTGTAGAAATGATAGCGTACTGGTTTCCTCACGTTTCTTGTGATTAATGACTGATTACCTCACCTCCCCGGACGCCCCTCGATAACACGGACAAATCCTAACTCGGACAGCTTCTTTCCCCTTTTAGTCTGAGTTATCGAGGGTTCACTGTACTGCCAAAAATTGACATACGAGGTTTTGCATCTGCACCATCGATTTTAAGTGTTGAAAATATGCTTCGCCGAGCATTTGTAATATTTTAGTGCTCCGATTGCGATACAATATTGAAAACACGAAGTAATTAATTAATTGTGTTTTAGTTAATAATTTACAGCTATTTAAAGGTTGTAATTATATTGTCAGGCTGTTTTCCAAACAAATTTCTAATATTTCATATTTCTAAGCACTTATTTGTAATATTTTACAATGCGTTGAAAGGCCCAGACCTACACGCTCCAAGCGGCGGCTTCTCGACCGGTTTGTAATTACGAGACGAGTAGTCAACCCAATTCCACGACGAATCCGACCCTACGGCGTCAACCCCACCGGGAATCGAACCCTAATCACTTTGATGTCCGCTCAGCCACCGCAGGCCTGATTACTTATTTTGTATGGTAAGCTAAAATGTAATGTCCTTTCTTAAACTATTCAGTCAAAATGTTTGAATTACGCAATTCATTTAACTATTGCTAGTTTATATGGATATTGCTGACATATTGAGATTGCTGACACTTTTGTTTATACTGGACCCCTTTCCGACGTATTTTGCCCGTACGAGGCCTACAATGATGGGAGCGCCAAGGGCGACAGAGCACGCGCATCACGCCACATCCTAGCCTCTAAGGCCGGTTCTACAATGACAAACACGGTCACGGTTACGTAAGAAAATGTATGCGGAATGAGCCGATGGATCAAAATTATAATATTAACTCTACAATGCACGGATACGTACGGGTTTATAACCTAATAAAATAATATAATTTTCTCTCGCATTTAATTTTAATGTTGTCAAATTATGTTTAAATATTTCGTAAATAGCATAGGTAAACCGTACACAAGTGTTCAGGCACATAAAAATTAAAATAGTTGTAAATAATATACTTTTTAAAGTATACTAAACTTCTTATTGTAGCACCAACGTATGATACGTTACCTGACTTATCGTTTAAAATTGTATTTATAAACATAAAAATTATAATAATGAATTTTGAGTAACGAGATTATGTTGTCGATTTTAACCGCCAAAACGCCAAGTGTTCAAAAGTTTCAAACCAAGATGGTGACGAAGAAAATATAATCGTTTCTTATTGGCTATACGGAAGCACGGGGATGGAAGAGATGATAGTTAATCAGCTTACTTAGGTGAGTCCGTATACGTGTGCGAGTACGTTTACGTTTCACTGTAAAATAAAAACTGAGTGCCTTCCGTGTTACGTATCCGCGTCACTGAAGAGCGGGCATGAACACACGTCGCTAAATCGGCGCGCAGTCTTCTCGCCGATAGTTCGCCCGAGTGACACATTCACATACTCAACTTTATGTAAAACATTGTGTGCATTGTCTTATTTGGTTACCATATTTTATATCTTGCGTGTGTATTGTAATTAACTATCGTTATATAGCCATTACCTATCTAATGCCGCATGCCTTAATTTCGCCATGTAAAATTAAGACGAAAATAAAATAAATAATAAAATAAAATAAATGTGCCAACGTTTCAGCAAATAAAATGTGAAGTGGCTTGCGCCAATGTAAATCATCGCCGAAATTTATTCTACTTAAAATACGGAATTTGCATAAACTGGTGTTCTGGTTATAGAGACAGATTTTGATTTATATGCATTTCTGTAACTAAACACTTTCCAAACTGTTTGTTTAAAGCGCTTATTGACCAGAAACATTTTGTGTTATTGAATCACTTGATGCCTATCTCATTATTTGTTTTAACTGCACAATACTCTTACTGGCGGCATCACATTACATTTAGGAAGAACATAATTCAAATATCCCATTATTTTGAATGCTTTAATGTTTTTTTTTTATGAGCAGTTCATTGAACGGTTTGCTAGACAAAACTGAGTGCATCCTGTGACTTGTACGCCTAATCCTAAAATACGAAGTTCGCTATAAATTAACTATTTTAAATTAAATTTGTGTTTATAATTTATTGACTGTGTGGGCATCATTATATTGTTTGTATTTTTGTTTGAGATACGTTCGTGTTTCTGTACATACTCTTAATGCATTTGGCAAAACTTATTTCCAAGTTATGCAAAAAATATATGAAAAATTGTACTTCAGGTAGGCCCTAGACCTATTAATTAATCTTTCGAATGGAATTACATAAAACCTTAAACACAAAGCACACTCACTCTCCATCTGTTTATTCACTGACTATTTCATAGTAAAAATTAACTGTATTATAAAAGGAAAACACACGGTAGAAGTAAAGAAAAGGGAAAAACGGGAAGCAAAGTTAGCACAACCAGATAAGATATTTCGCCAGACTATGATTGGCTTACAAGAGGTACAATTCCAGGTATCACTTTCTAACTTTTAATGAGCTTTTCGTTACTGAAGGTTGAAATGAACATTAAATAAATGATCTTGATAGATCTCATGCAAGTATGAATGTCAATCGTTAGCTGGCTACGTGAAAGAGTTCCGCAAAGTAAAGCCATCACTATCCCGGCCAAGCCTTGATCCCGGCCTAGCTGAGGAAAGGAAGCGAATAACCCCCTGCCTTCCAAGAACGCGCTAATGTCTTCTTAGGGTTGGCAACATTGCAGCAGTCACCAGAAGCACTAGGTCGTTAGGACGGAGTAGTGCTCTGCTGGAGATCTTATCGCGCTATGGAATTCCTCTCATAACTGAGCGAGAGCGGAAACACGGGAGGGAGACAGAGATATGGACTAGAGGATGGTACCTGTGGCGCCGTCACGCGGATTTTCCCAAAACTCTAGGGGACCAAGGCCCGTTGACCTTAATATTCTAATGTACTGGTAAAACACTGATATGATCATTACCGATTGATCACTCTAATAAAAGTTTTCAATTAATTTAAGTGTGCCAACACCACATGAGGCCATACAATGCTATAAAGAATGCTTTTCATGATCGTAACTTATGACTATCAGTTTTAACTGGACACTATGTTAAGTTCTGTGAATTGGTGCTACACTGTAAGTCCTACCTTTAACTGAAAATATTAGTTAGTACTGTATAATTATTCCAAATAGAACAACATGATCATTGTAAAAGTTCGAACTTTCTGTGCGACATATATAACTGTGTATGAACTGTTATACAACTATTAACTACACTAGACCCCCGATTTTACGAATACTCACGGTTCCTCTCATCGCATTCGTAAAATCGCTACTTTCGTAAATTTGACAGCGGCTTGTTTTTGCCCCCCCCCCCCCTTCCTTAACAGAAAATTTTAAAATTGCATTTTTTCTGCAAAGTGTCTCTCTAGGCCCCGACTTCCGTAGCGTTTTGCGGGAAATTAATTAACGTAACAATCTAAACATAAATTGATATCAGTAGCCAGACGTCGCACTGTTGAGAAAAATGAGAAAATAGAGATTCCGAGTGTCTTCTCTCGAGCGAATAGCCCGACTCCCGTAGCATTTAACGGAAAAATAAAGCAAGTGATATTTTAAATATAAATTTATATCAATAGTCAGACGTCTCATGATCAAAAGAACACTGCTAAACAATAAATATGACCAATCCTTTTCCTAAAAAAATGAGAGAATCGAGATTCCGAGTGTCTTCTCTCGAGCGAATAGACCGACTTCTGTAGCATTTAACGGATAAATAACGCAAGTGATAGTTGAAATATAAATTTATATCAATAGGCAGATGTCTTACGATCGAAAGAACACCGCTAAACAATAGATATGATCGACCTTTGTCCTAAAAAAAAAGAGAGAAAACTGAGCTGTCGAGTGCCTTCTCACGAGCGAATAGCCCGATTTGCGTAGCGTTTAATGAAAAAAAAGTAGGCATTCCTTACTAGTAAAATGCCTTGTAAATTATTCACCAAAGAAGGAATAAGCGGATGCATTTATTCATTCCGCAGATTTATATAACTAATGTAAAAACATTCTCTCGACGTTGTTGATGAATTGTACAAGAACGTAGATACTAGTAGCGTGCAGAGCGGACAGATAGCGCAACTGTACAAACATTCACAAGATTGCAGATGGATAGCGGCACCGTAGCATATACCGACGTTGTTCCAAAAACTCCATTTTGTGACGTTCTTACCTAAAATCGTCGAGAATTAAATGTATAAGTGATTGAAAATAATCATTTTCACAGTCAGTATATGCGGTAAAAATAAATTAGGAGTTCCGGGATTACGTAATACACGAACGTCAATTTATTTTCTAAGTTATACCCGGAGACAAATGTTTCTACACTTGGAAAATAGGTAGCGCTATTATCGTGCTAACTTGTGAAACCCACGTTTTACGACACGCAGTAACACATTGTTTAAGCAAATTATGCGTCAAGTTAATTTGTTTTAAGTACGTATGGTGTTAACGCAATAAAGAAAAATATCACGCTATTATTTATAGGGTTCGTGTAAAAAAGTAAACTCATTCGGCGCGAGACGAGAGAGATATAAGACGTCGTGAAACAGCCTAGAAGAAGGCTGTACTATAGTTAAATGAGCATATGCGCATGCGCTGGAACTTTGCGTCTGTAGTACGACCTCAATATAGATCCTAATACGTCGTAGTTGGAGACAGGCCGCCCGGCTTGGTACAGGCGGCGCCGCCGCACGGTTTTCAAACTGTCACTGCCACATTTTTTAACAGATTTTCGCTATTTTTGTTTTATTTTTAATATTGTGACTTAACCAAGTTATAACTGCAACTCTACAATTCATATTTTAATGCCGTGAATTAGATACAGTTTGTTTTATTAGTTTTCAACGTAATTCCTTACAATTTTTTTTGTCATATAATTTTGTTATTTTTTGAGGGTTCCTGAAATTGTATTCGTAGAATCGCTACCTTCTTTAAATCCAGGGTTCGTAAAATCGTGGGTCTAGTGTACATAATGTTATCTTAGTATTTTATTTTAATGATCCTTCCATTTGATGAAAACTGATAGCCTTTCTCTGGATTATGGTAGCAGAATGTGTCGAACCGAAGTCAAGTGCGTGTAATACATTTACAAATGGTTAAGTTTCAGAATTGTTTTTCAAAAACAGTCCTGCAGATATTATTTATTCAAATTTTTTACTTTTATTTATTGTTGTTTTTAAGTCCACAGAAGAGATGGAAATTCATAATTTAAGTCTGGAAATCCTGTAAAGGTCAGGGAAATTTGATCATGAAATCCTGTAGCATCCCTTGTGCATCATTACGAAGTTAACTACTGAGTGTGTAGCAGATATCTCGTACATATCTACTGTATTTGCGGGCATAGAAAACAACTATTTTTTTTGTATATTTTTGGTCTTCAAAAATTGCTACCTGTCTTATACAAAGGTGCAAAAATTTTTGGTGACCTAAATTTGTTTGAAAGCTAAGCTGTAAGCTGTGGAGTTGTATGATGGGTTCAAGGAATTGCGTTTTTCGTCACAAATGAAATAGAGTTCCCCGGTTTTTTTTATTAAAATTTACGGTACGAAACTTTGATGAGCGTCGTTCATAACAAAGGACACTTCCTCGCAGCGAAGCGGCGATCGATGCAGCTGGAGCACATGCCTAGATCCTTTGTCTCGCCAGCCCACAACTCTTGGGTGGAGAAAACAAGAATCTTGGTCCTTTTCTTGCTGTACAAGCATCACATGTTTGGCATGTAGACCTCTATATTGTGTCTGGCGTATATCTTGCAGTAATAAGAGCCACGACTTTATGGCGAAAAGTTTTTTAGTGCAAGAAAGTGCAACATATATAGTACATTTAGGGGATACTGTATATTTTAGAATTTAAAACTGCACACTATGTAACCCTTTCATTGAAAATATAATTTTTAAACTGTAAACTCCTTTTCTTACACAACTGTACGTAGAGAGTTGTATAAATTGTAAGAAATTTTCAACGTTTATAATTTTTTTCTGAGAAACATATAAATACAATCATTCATAGAATTTTGTACCTATTTAAATGTAAACAATAGAGGAAATTGAATATATGCTGTGCTCACAAGTAAATGTTTACTTAGCTGAACTGATTTGATTTATCACAATACTTGCCATAATAATGAGCCATTGAACCCCATATGCAATACCATTTAAGAGAAATAAATCAATAATGAGGTACAATCTATTATAGTAGTTTGCTATAGTAATTTACCCCAAGTCTGTACATGCCTGATCACAAATAAACAAACTGAGCACTTTCTTACTATGAGGTTGCCTCAAATGTATGTGCATTCCTCTGCGAATGTCAGTTGTCGCTCCGGCAAAGGTTCACGACAAGGCAAGGCTATAAGGCTGTGTGGAGGCAACAAATTCCTTCCCCACTCTTTTTTTTTCTTGGTGCTTTTTCATTTACAACAATGTTTTCATTGGCACTTATTATTTTTGCTAATGGAAAACCAGTTGAGTTAGTATGTTGTGTGCTCCTTATATTAATAAGGCATGCACATTTTTGGTAAGTCTAGTCATTGAACACAATTTAATTCCCTGTGTTCAACTGAAAAATAAACTTTTGTGAAATAATTTAGGAATATAATATAGGCTGTGTAGAGACATTGCAACTGCTGTAAGCTATTTTTCCTTTAAAAATAAAAGGAAGAAAAAATAAAACATTATTCCTATGTCCGACGAGAGTAAATCCTGCAACTGAATGAGTCTGGTAACTGGAAAAGGAGTCGGGTTACTGTAAACTGACTTGTCTTGAGCAGAGGCAGCTGCGGACAATTCAAGGCATCGAGTGGTGTGGCGTTTGTACACTACCAACTGAGAGAATAAATTTTTGTGAGGTTGCTTTTGAGTAAAACACTGTCTTAGAAAAATAACATTTAGCGCACTTGATACTTACGTGCAGTTCTTCTCTAGCCTCCGTCGGTGATGGTTATACTTAGGCTGGCTGTGAATTGTTCTGAGTCCTAAGGCCATTTTTTTTTTACTGTTTTGTGTAAGTTAACAGATATTTAGTAAATTTTTGACTGTGCGTTACACGTACCGTGATGAATAGTATTTTTTGCAGTATTGTTTTTTTGCCAAGGCTAGGGGCTTCGTCCCAAAATGTGTGTAGTGATACTTATGCACCTTGTGGGGACAGGCGACTGTTGACGGTATTTCATATGTTTGATAATGCAGACTTTTACACTGGCCAGTATTAGAACTTTGTGTTTAACGCAAGCAAGCAGATTTACGGATACAAATGGATGTCATCATGTGTTTCAACTTGAATATTAGTGTTGGATTGTGTGGAGAAGTGTAGACATTATTTTCCGTACAGTCAGTTCGTTACGGTGATGCGTATCTTGTAAAGTACTTTGCCATCCCACCCCAACCTATTCCGCATTTATATTATTTTTAGTTCATTCTCTTCACAAGATGTTGGGTTTTTGGCTGTAATTATTAACGTTAATTCTTGTTAAATGTGGTATTTTCATTCTTTGATGATCTAGAACCCACTGCATCAATATAGGCCTAGGAACCCTGGATCCTCGACTGAGTTATTTTTTGGGTACTTTGGTTTGCAACATGAGGTAACTGGTATAGTTGTATTTTCCTTTTCGTTTCAAAGTCGCCCAGTATTATTATTTCTTAATAAAAATTTGTGTTAAGTGTCATTTGATGCGACTCAACGATTGTGTCGTGATTCGACGTCGTAAATGAAGCAATAGAGTATGGTTTCAAGTACAGGCAATGAGAGCAGAGAAACTAGTAGTCTGGACACCTTCAAGAGACATTTCACCACTAAATTATATTTATTCATTCCTGTATATTCTATCGTGATGGGCTGAACCACTTAGTTATTTTAATATGACTAAGAAAGAGTGCTGTTGAGTAGTAAAAATATCCAGAGCTGTAGGAAAATATTACACTGCCATACATGTTTGCGAGTTAAAATTTTATCAAGTTCAATCACCTGGCACACGACTGACGTCACTACTGTATACCAACTGAAGTAGCGCCGACGGGTGCAGGCATTTACATGCCAGAGATGGTTAATTTGTGAATTTTATGGTAACATTGTGTGTAAGCTTGTTTGTAATTGTATTTATTTAAATAATATAAACATAATTTTGAAAGGATATATCTGTTCTAGAAATAAGCTGGATACTCTAGTAGGAATGTAGAGTATGCCCTGGGTATGTATAGTTGGCCATCTTGGGAAATTTCCGGATGGAGGCGGCAGCCGTGGTGCTGGACCACGAGGTCTTTCTTAGTGTGTGAGAAGCGATAGCGGGCGGACATGTCTCTGCGTGGTCCGGGTCGTCGCGTGGTTAGGCAGGGTGGAGTTGCAGCAATTTTTATTTGTGTGGTTATCTCCGAGTAGTGGCGGAAATACTCTGCATTCCAACAGTGGAGAAACTTTTACTTATTTTTATTTTATTTTATTTGCTCTCGTTGCCATTGGTCGAGCCCATCGTTATTTTTTCACTCTGAACCGTATTACCACGAGTGTGTGGTGCTATTGTTTTCCTAGTGGAAGTAAACGACGTCTGAATAAATGCTGTTTTATTTATTTCTCTCAAAACTGACTTTAATGTGTTTGTGATCCTGTAATGTAAGCGACCAGTCATTCATTTGTTTTTGTTCAATGCGCGAAACCGCCCTAGCCCAAATGAGAGGAACGAGTGCTCACTCTACTGACTGAGAAGACATTTGCAATTATTGTTTTGTTATCCGCTGTTACGTTATGCAATTTGGCCGTGGTATATATTGGCATGTGTGTGGTTAGCTATAGACTTGAGGCCGCGAAAAGCACCGCGTGGTGGGCTTTCATACAGCAGTGTACCACCACAACCTCCATTTGGGCGGAATAATAGTCTAGCCTCTTTAAAGTGGGGAAAAAGAAAAGTGCTCGCTCAGCAACGTGACAAAATATTTAGCAGGGTTCCCACAGACCTGGAAAGTCAGTGAAAGTCAGGGAAAATTAATGTGGTCAGGGAAAGTCAGGGAAACATGTTTTGAAACCCTGTGAGTCAGGGAAAATGACCCTAAGAGAGTAGAAAGTCAGTGAAAATGTTCTGAGTATGATACAGTATTAAACTTCTCTTCACAACCTGCACTTTTTTCTGCTGTGAAGGCCACTTTTCCTTTTTTACGTGATAGTTTTTCTGGTCTTTTTATCCATATTTTTGGTGTTTTATTATAATAATTATTAATATTATTATTACTAAGTGTAAGTTTTCAAATAGTCAAATATGGCATCCGCAACTTAGTTTATGTGTATTTATTTCAATGTTACTGCTTTAAATTGTTATATAAAATATCTGTTGCTTAAAAGGATAATGATGGGCAGCTATGGGGATGGTGGAGGCTGAAAAAAAAAAAGTTTGATGTGTAGGCGTGTTGTTATAATAATATTAATTATGGTCAGGGAAATTTTTAATGTGGTCAGTGAAAGTCAGGGAAAGTCAGGGAAATTCATTTTAATATTTCTGTGGGAACCCTGTTTAGGCCACTGAGTTGTTGGCCATATTGTGTGTTTTGCCATAAACTTTTACTGGACATTATTTGATGTGTGTGCGGTGAAGTTAGAATTGTAGGCTAGGCCCTAGATACGCATTATTGCAGTGTGAATTTATTTTAGTTTAAAAATGTATCCCGCAGAAAAAGAAATGAGTAAGAGTTCCTCATCAAAGTGTTAGTTTGCACACTAATGGACGATTGATGATAGATTCCTGTTCAAGAATCTTGATTTTCAGCCAAATTGAGCATGTGCAACAGTGTTTTCTTTGAGTAATATGGGGAAGACAGCAGTGAGGAGCCACATGAAGGGCAAAATAGCACCAGAAAGTGATTGCAGCTCTGTCTGAATCTACTAGACTGAAATTTTTCAAAGGAATTAATAAGTTCAGTACGTTACTCTTATGCTAGGTATATGGAGGCAATAGATCAACAGAGATTGGCCAACAAAACAAAGATGGAAAATTATTTGACAAAGAAGATGGATGCAGTAGTTGCTAGGAAACTAGCTGCCAAGAAGCAAAATTTATGGACTTTAGAAAGAAATTTTAGTTGATAGGTCAGAAGATTAGGTCTCTAATGAAGTGAACAGACACCAACAGAAAGTGTAACCTATTTGAGCAAATATGTAACATTAGTAGGCTAAGTAGAACAATTGTGAAAATTTTAGTGTTGATTACTGATTGTGTACTTAACTACAGTCTACCTGGCATAGGTCAAGAATGCCTCAGTGTTAAGACTTTATAATCATATTAATTAACCTATTGACGTCTTTGTATCTTCGGGACAAGAACAAATTCAGGATGAATTTCAACGAAAATGAGTAAGTATCTTAGCTTTTTACTGTAATTTTTTGGTAAGGTACAATGTTACGTGATAGTATGTATTCACATTAATTTGTTTCACAATCTCATAACCTGGGAAATTTGATATTTTACATCAGGGGAATCGGGGAATTTTTGGTCATTGTGGGTGGCCACCCTGGAACTGTAAACATTTCTTCTGTCAAGTAATTACTAACTTAGAAAAACATTGGTATATTATCCTAATAAATTCATTGGAGTTTGCACAATTAGAAAATGAGGTAACAAAAATTTTGTATTCTGAATGTCCTTAAGTTAGCGTGCCATAAAAGTATGCGATGTAAGCTTGAAATTACGATCAGGCGAATCACAGACAGGAGGACTGTATGTGATTTGAGTGTATTGTGCATAGAAACAATTTAGCAAGTGGTGAGTGGGCTAGGCACAACTTCTGTGCTCTCGCGTTTCAAGGCAAAAATGTTGCAGTCAAATATTATAGTGATAAAAGGAACATTTATGGTAAAAATAATTGTTTTTCAAGTACAGTAACAGACTTTTCTGTACACCTTAGCTGCCAGCAGTGTTAATAGAGAACTTTTAGTATTCTTGTAACTAGGGATGTCAAATTCGATTTCACGATTCCTCGATACCCTCGATTTTTATGGAATCGTGAAATCGAGAATCGAGGAGTCAAGAATCGAAGCAGCAAAAACCAATTACTTTAGATTTGGCATTATGTGTTTGTGTGTGTATCTTTCAATTATAAAACCCATTCTGCGCACAATGAATACAATTACAAGTGCATTAAAACATGAACGAAAAACATATACAGCCTTTAAATATTAAATCCAATATTTACATGTTCACATAACCTATAAGTTTTATTTCTACAAAATAAATTGCAGTGAACAAACCCATATTCATTTATTATGCGTTTTCATGATTTTCTTTTCACATTTGATGAAAAAAAGTTACTTGAATGTCTAACAAAAATTAAATACAACCAAAATAAAAGCACATTGGGACTTTAACCTAAGTTAATTAGTATTTGACAGTACCGCGCGATAATATTGATGCTGCTAGAGGGCAATACGCACACGTTAA
>PNEQ01057736.1:5517-26900 GCA_003012365.1 Medauroidea extradentata
TGAAACCGTTGATTAAACTTGATTTTGCAGAAAGCAGCGAAAATAAGAACGACTGTGTCTTTGATAATGCGTGAAAATAATGTTGATATGTGTAATACTCTTATTGCTAGAGCGATAGTAATATTAGCCTTGATTTATATGGGGTTAATGCGGGTTGCATACATGCGCCTGAAACACTGACACGGCCTCTTAAGGCGGCGCCTACTCCACGCTTCAGATACGTCGCAGTGTGTTCGTAAACAGGTTTTTTTATACGAAAATATTACACGTATGTCTATTGTGCCAACGTACGAAAAGAAAACAAACATCAGACAAGGTCGGAACCTCATTGATAAGACGCCACGCTAATTAAAAACATGGCTAAAAACGGCCTTTTCAGACTTCCGTACTTCAAAATGTACTAACCGGATGTATGTGAAACTCATGTTGCGACCTGCACTGAACTTAGTTGCAGACTTCCCACCATTAAAATGATATGGTCACCGCTTAGTGTCCCATAGTAAAACCCGTTCGGCGGGAAGCTTGCACGCTAGTTCAGCGCTTGGCTCGTTGAGGCGACGCGGCATTTGATGCGCGCTACAAGGTCAACCTTACTGCTCCGTCGCTTTTTAGCCTCTCACGGGCGGGTAGGTAGCGCCCTTAATGCCCAAAAAATTAAACCAATTATTTTTTTACATGTCTACATAATGTTCTCTAGTAGGCATACAATTATTTCTCAAATCACATTCCGCGTGGAATGATTTTATCGGTATCAGTGTCCACTGCGGGGCTCCGTAGCGTAGTCGTTTAGGCGTCGGTCTACTGTACGAGAGGTCCTGAGTTCGAATCCCAACTCGGGCATGGATGTTTTGTCCCTTCACCTCACATTATCATCTTCGGCTCTTACGACCTCGTTATTCAATGGCCATAAAACTCTTTCATCTCATCTCACCTCGCCAGTTTCCATAATGTCGTACCGGCCTTTCTACTGAAGACTCGGAGTCTCATGAACTATTTCCTTGAGAGGTGTTCCAAGCTGGCATTGGGATCACTCACGATAATGGTCTCAGCCTCCTGGGTACCCGAGTCCAACACTTCCAGCGATAGCTCTACCGAGGATTTCACTCCTGTAGAAAATTTCGCTTGCTATCGGACCCTCTCTTATTGACGTCAACTCGGAATACATTACCCCTGACGGTTCTTCGAAGGAATGAGAACAGAAAATGGGATGTCGGCGGCGCGGCAGAGTTAGGTCGGAGGGTTTGTTGGAACTTGCTTACAAATCGCATTGCCGTGTTGCCCGGCCCACTCTTATCGGGACCATGCAGACGTAGTGATCCTCCTTCCAACGTTTCCAACAACCTCTTCTCGCATCTCTTTCTCTCTCCGTCCCTCTCACTTCTTCGCGGGCCGTTCATTCAATTCCGCTTCCCGCTGCCTTTTCGTCCGTGTAATCTCGCCCCTCTCCGCCTCCTGAATTTACTCAAGGGGAGTTTCAGGTTGTGGAAAAAATATTCTGGGAGAGGGGTGAGGGTGAGCGCGTGAGAGATGAGACGGCAAATATTGCATATGTGGTCCGCGCTGCGCATGTGATTATCTACTGAGGGAGGGCGACACAGAGAAATGCGTTAGAATGAGGGTGCGTAAAGGACGTTTCAACAACCCCCGATTGTGTTCGACTAGAGCTGAACTGAGTTAACTGTAGATGAAACTAGGAAGCTCTCTCTCTCTGTCTCTCTCTCTCTCTCTCTGTCTCTCTTCGAAAGGGTATTTCATTATATACTAAATATGTATTTTGGGCACACGCCATTGCAGCAAGTGTGTCACAGAAAACCAGAGAATACACACAAACAAATAGATAAATAAACACATAAAAGGACTTCGTTAACAACTGGCAAACAGAAGGCAAACATACACAATTCCACAAGGAATTCAGTAAGTAATTTACAAGAAACTAACACAAACGAGCACCCAAACACCAAAACAACAAACCAAGAAAAATACTCAGATCATTCCACAAAAAGAATTCCGTTAGTAAGTACGAAAGCACTGACTTATCTGTTTGTTCGTGTATATTCTATGGTTTTCTGTGACATACCATTTGCTGCAATGGCATATGTCCAAAATACTTCTTTGGTTTATAACTTGACTCCGTTGAAAGAATCGTTCAAAAAGAAGTATTTCATTACACTTGGAAAACAAGTACTTGTATAGGTGATTCGGAATAAAGTGAGCACTAAAAAAAGCCCTGATTAATTTCTATTTTCTGCCAGTTTATATCTTTCCGCTGCATGTAAACATCAACATTGCCACGTGCTTTTATTTACATAGGATCGTGCAATGTTTACAACTACATTAAACTGCTCCGATACATTTTAGCTACAATATTTACTCATTAAATGCACGGGGCTGAATATAAAATATAATAAAAAGTAACCTTAGTTATAAATACCTGCGCGTTAATGTCTCTCCATCGACTAATTTATACAACATGCACTGTTGCCTTTACGAATCTCGTAAATGCGGACATATTTTATTTGAAATTGTAACACAAAACCGCCACTAAAAACAGACATGGCACACGCAATTCAAGAATTCAAGTTTCGTTCAGTTCTACTGCCACGAACAACGACGACTCACCACTTCAGAAACAATAAATAACGTATTTTCTTAATGTGTGAAATAAAAAGTATGTTGTTTCTGGGCTGGCAAACGTAAAACATAATTTACAGAATACCGATGGTTTCACATAGTTTGGCAATGATATTCATAGTAATTTCCAATACTTTTGAATCTGTATATACGCACAACGGACAAGCACACGCAAATAATGCAAATGGTGGGACGGCGAAAAAACGGTGAGAACCTACCTCTGATGCCACCTGTCGGTGGACCTTTGAACTGTCTGAAGCGCGGCGCAAGCTGTAACGAGCAAGATGACGTGAGGTCGACGACAGCGTCACATTATCCTGGCGCCAATCGAGTTTAATTGTACTGGAAGTATAAATGTCAATAAGATCATAAATAAATATTCTGAAGTATATTAAATACAGAGAGGTCGATTTCATCTGATGTTCTTTCAATAATGTTACATTCAAATAGGAAAATACACGGTACTACATGCGACGAATCGCTACCAACCATACAAGCAGTGAAGTAACTCTTGCTAATGGTGACTTATATGCAGTAACGGCTAGTGATTTTTTTCAAAGGTTAAATCTTTAGTGTTCACTTTATCCCGAATGACCTATAAATAAAAACATGTTATTGCATTACTGTAATTGTTTGAATAGCGAGAATTTTTAATTATTGGTAAATTTGAAATAATGGAGGAGAGAAGAATCCCGATTAGCAATAACAATAAGCCTCCCCAAGTGTAAACATGGCTCTAATGATATTTGAATATTTTTTAATAATGCAGACAAAAATAATGCTGTTTTATTGTAAAGTATGAATCGGAACCCCAGACAGTGGGAATCTTCAAGGAGAAAAGCAACAATAAGTTAAGTAAAAGTAAACATTTGAAGAAAATAAACTAAGAGAAAAACAACCTTCGGAATGCTGGAAAGACAAGGAGGAGTAAATATAGAAAAAACTGTCAATGCAGTTTTAAAAAAATTATATAATGATGAGGAGGAGTGTGTGTCCATGTGTATATTATTTGTATGTGCGCTTGTTTATTGTGTTAGTTTATGAATTACTGGACATTATTTGCTAACATATATGAGTGTGTTTACAGTTGTTTCAAGAATCATATGAATATAAATATTATTTAGTTGTCATTGAAATGCATTTGTTATTACACAAGAACATACATTCCTTTTTTGTTTTGCTCAGGAGGTTTTTCAGATTTTCTGCTAAAATCTTAAACGAAAATATGTACATAAATGTTAAAATAGTTAAAATAGTTTGTCAATTTTACGAAGTAACTTTTTGAAACCACTGTTCTATAAAGAATTGTTTATTAAATCTCTAAATGTATTTTTCTGGCAAATTTTGCATTTTTACATGGAAAAGTTTGGAGTTCTGCAAAGGAATATCTTGGAACATGTATTCCAAAGATGTTCCCGTAAATGTTAAAAAAATTTTCGGGAATTTGGCTTTATTAGCATTACATATTTAACAGACTTTATAAATGTATTTTATTATGGCATTTAAAATTGTCTACAGCGGAATACCAAGATATTTACACTGTTGTTTCAATCTCAAATAACTGTATATAGTGTGTGTATGTTAGTACGGTTATTCAACTACGTTGTTCTCAAATATTTTACAAATCTCTGTGGATATCGAAATATTTACTTCGCATTTTTAAGTGACACTACGGGGTTCCTAAGACACTGTTTATGCTTATCCGAGGCGAACTCCATTACTTACATTGTAACGAAATCGAATTCATTTTTAAATGGGAACTAACAATATCTCCGAAGAAGCCAACCACAACATTTTTAAGCTCTGCTTTGCCCCACATTGTTGCCGGCAAGCTTTTAATAGGCTTTGCCACCCTTATCATTTAGGCCCCACGTAAGGGCGCAAGCTCGTAAACGGTTTTTGGTAACAACATGTGTTATGCCCCATGTGAAGACAGAAGCTTGTGAAATACTTACATTCTTGTCGAGTGTTAGCCTTTGATGCCCCACGTGAAAGGTGCCAGACTCATAAAATGATTTGTTGGCACACCAATTCTTCACACGCGGGGCTCAACAGTTAGTCACCAGCTTAAGGCCGTTCCAGTGGGGAAAATCATAATTTTATGTTTGTATAAAATAATGTTAGTTTTGTATTGTAACGGACATATTTTATATATACTATAAAATGTAGTAATAAGCTATAATTTAAGACATTTTTCTTATTTTTTCTGTAAAGGCAATAGTTTCAATTAAGTGGATTCAACATTAATATTTATTACAGTGCGATGGTCAGAGGTATATATAGGTACGACCACGGTCGTAGAAGAACAGGTCTGGACACTCGCCTATCTAACAATGTATTTTTCTTGACCCTCTTGTTGTTTGGCTGTAGTTCGTCAAGTTACCGAGAATGCCGTACTTTTTGGCGCTGTTTTCCGGGCGGTCGGATTCAAACTCCGTCCACTTTTTTCCATTGTTAAAAAATTATAAAGTAAATAAAGATTGCTGGAGCCTTTTCTTAAAATTGTGAGCGAAGAAAGTATTTCGTAAATTGGCAAAAAATACGTTTTGATAAATTGTTTATCTTAGCGGAAAGGAAGTGGGCGGAGTTTAGTCCGACCCTCCGTAACATCAGCGCCAATAAAAGACAATATTCTCGGTAACTTGGTGAACTACAGCCAAACAACAAGGGGGTCAAATATCCAGGCGAGTGTCCAGACCTGTTCTTCTACGGCCGTGGGTACGACGTACTCCTCATACATCAAGGCGTATGTGATACGCCATCCATAGTAATTAAAAACACCTAAAACTATCGCTATCATAAATAATGCAATAAATATATCTTGTTTGGTATCATTGTAACCTGCAAAGCGCCACTTGGTCAATTATGGTAATGTAATTAGCATAAGTTTGCATGTGCTCATTATAGTTTTTGTGAGTAAGTACCCATCAATCTGGCGACCTAGTAGGCCAGCTGCAGCCTGCAACGCCACATGTGGGCTTTGGAGCCGAAAGAATAGCCCGTGTCCCCCCTCCTTCTTCTTCTCTCTTTCTTTCTCTCTCTCTCTCTCTCTCTCTTCCCGCTCTTTCTTCCCCCGCTTTCTCCGGCACACTGGTAACGAAATACTTATTGTAATAATGTATTAACTAAGAGATGTCAATAATATTAAAAAGTAAGAAGATTATTTATGTATTTTAGTGATGTTAAAATGTACAACTTTATTTTGAGTAATAAACGTAGGCCGTTAATAGCGGACTCACGCATTCGCGGGAAGCAGGGTGCCTCTCTCTGATTGGCTGAGAGGAACTTCGTCACCTCCTTGTGCTCGGGGGTGGGGAAGAGACGCGAGGCTAAGAGATGAGTACGCGGGATGCTGCGGAGGGACGCGAATATGTAAGCAAGGAAGAAACACGTGTTTAACTCTGGTGATAAAGGGATAATTTCTTCGTCGTCGTCAAACTGCGGTGCGGTGGACAGCGTACTTAGGGGTTACCAGTCGAGTGGACTTCCGGGTAGTCGCGGCCGTTTCCCAAATTACTCAACTCCGTCAATTATCTTTTTAATACTGGGAGAAAATACTTAATTGTTCCGCGACCATAAGTCGAAGTAGTTTAACGTCAACTGAATCTGCAACCCGAGGTGCGTGGGTTCGTCGGCAATTGTTTTATAATGAGAAATGTGAGTTTTCTTTAGCTAGCTGGGCACATCATCAATCTTTCAGTAATAACCGTAATCATCCTAGATACGGACGGAAGGAGATTAAGGACAGTAATAATAATAAACGTAGCTGTATGCATTACTTGAGAGCACATTTTCCCCTTACGAATAAAATTTAACTCAGCCAGTTTTCCCACAACGGCATTTCAAAGTCAAAATTTCCATATTTTTACTTCGCACAAAACTTGGAAACCAATGAGCATAATGAAATGAAAAAAAAAAAATCACATAAAAACTACATGGCACAGTCTACGGCTTGAAGCATACATTATAAACCCATTATAAAATATTTTTGCATTAAAAAATTGCTAATAATAAAAAAACAGCAAATTGAGGATTTTTTTAAAATAAGGAAAATTTTGGTAGTGGGTTTTTACGTACCTCAAACAGTAGCTTTGGACATTAATTTTTAATGCGAATTATTTTATTTCATTATGTTTATTAGTTTTCAAGATTTTCTTGAAGTAAACACATTCAAATTCTGACACTGAAATTCCATTGTAGGAAAACTGGCTACGCTATTTTTTAAGAGGATAATATACACCAAAGTAACGCCTATAAAAGTAACAATAATTCATACAAATACAAAATCGTAATTTTTGCTCGTTTGAACACCCTTACAATACCGTATACTGTGTCCACTGTAAGGCTGCAGCAAAAATAAAAATTACTAACGAAATAAATCAAAGCAATTCAATTATATCTTGATTCCTCACATTGCGATTGTGCCGTAATATAGTTTCCTTATATTAGCCAATATTTCAAATTAAATTCATGCTATGCAAAAATTTTGTCATTCACTTGAATGAATTAGCTGCAAAATTAGAATGGATATAGTATAATCCCAGTGCTTTGATACCCATGCATTACTATGTACCCTTCGTGGGTTGCTGAAGTCCTTAAGGGTGTTCAAGTGCGATAAAATCATAATGTTGTATTTTTATGAAATATTGTTTGTTTTGTAGACGATACTTGTGAGTACATTTTACTCTTACGAAATAATTTTATCTCTCATAGTTTTCTCATAACGGTGCGTCAAAGTCAAAATTTGCTTGTTACGCTGCCATGCAAATAGTGAAAACCAACTGAGCTACTTAAACAAAATAATTAACTGTGAACTTACATCCCATGTAGCTATGCAATAAACTCTTAAAATACCCATAACGTAACATTTTGAATTTTAAAAAAATCGCAAAATTACATGTAAAGAAGGTGCAAATTCAGCCATTTTTTAAAATACAAAAACATTTCGCCGAATTTTTTCAAATCTTTTTTATTACGTAGCACATAGCATTTTAAATCACTGTGAATTATTTCACGTACGTAAGTCAATTGGTTTTCACTATATGCATGGCAGCAGAACGTGCAAATCTTGACTTTCACGCACTGTTATGTGAAAACTACGCCAGCTAAAATTGTTTCACAAGAAAAAAAAATCACTCACAAGTATCGTCTACAAAACTAATACTATTTCATATAAATATAAAATTATGACTTTATCGCACTTGAACACCCTTAAGGGCGTCACCTACCACGTGCTTCAAATGCTTTGTAGTATGTTGGTTGGTAAATACAATTTTGTACGAAATTGTTCCACTTGTGCACATTGTGCCAATGTACAAAAAGAAAACACACGTCGGACAAAGACACCATGTTCGTTAAAAACAACGCTGTTTCTAAGCCCGCCAGCATGGCTAAAAACGGCCTGTCCGGACTGCCGTACTTCAAAATGTACTAACCGGATGTATATGAAATTCAGAAACATGCACTGAACTTTGTTACAGACTTTCCATCAATGATACAACATGGCCACCGCTTGAAGTCCCATAGCAGAAATGGATCGGCGGGAATCTTGCAAGCTAGTTTAGCGCTTAGTTCGTTTTGACGATGCAGCACTTTATGCACGCTCCAATATCGCCCTTATAGCTCCGACGTTCCTTATCCTCTAACGCGCATCTAGGCGGTGCCCTTAATTACTCATGTATACTGCCTCCGATTATAACTGACTTGTGTATCCGTGACTTACCTTGATCGGGCTCGTGTTACGAGATCTTGTTTATTTATCTATTTTCTGCAATAACTTCTGTTTTAAAATAATTTTTGTAAAAGTAGCAATGTTGACGCATAGATTTTAGATGAATTTTGGAGATCATGGTAGTGTTATATGTTCACCTTATATTGGACTTGTCACCGGAAAAAAATATTTTGTGGCAACTACAAAATATTTTGAGGGGATATACCCTACGAAATTTATTTTGTGGTCACTACAAAAAAATATTTTGCTGTCACCATTAAAGTATTGTGGCCACCATAAAATTGTTTTCTGGTCACTAAAGAATGCTTTTGCAGGGAATACTTCCTACAAAATATTTCTTTCGGTGTATTCATACTTGAAAGTTAACATATAATTCCCTTACAATTATTCTGTACAACTTAATGAATGTTCCATAATTATTTATGCCAAGCAGTGTATCAAGAATATATTCTATGTCATGTCAAAGAGGAAATTTTAGTAATACAACTTGAATAAATGTTAGGGCTTTAAAACTGAAAATACAAGAAAATTCTCCAACACTCCTCCTTAATGAAAACTATTGTAAAGCTTCACTGACTCTCGCCGACACTGTCCATTCTTCTCGTGGTTTCCCGACAAAGTCCTGGTTCACCCTATCAAAAAAATTAGCGACTAATTCTATACTGGTTCCGAATAAAATGAGCACCTTTGAAACCTTAGTTACTTATTACTGTAAGGTTATTTGCGTTTTCCTGCTGCTCTTTAACATTAAAAAAAATGCAACGTAAGTATTTACTGGTCACGTGAGTTAGGAAAGGTCCTGGCACGCGCAGAGAGGAAATATCCTCCTCCTTGTGCCCCTAACCAGCGGAGGTGTGCGCATCTGCTGATTGGTTGTAGCTGCTAATGCCATATTCAGGGCTCCGTCACTTCCCCTCTTACTGACTGGGAGGGGAAACGTGGGGCGGGTAGCTGCGCAGTAGATACCATTTCACGTCCGCTGCGCCACTCTCTCAAAACCCTTCCTAGGCTGCGGGACCAGTAGATTAGGGCCTACAGTAGAACACCAATATTACATGTTCCAAGGGACTAATGAAAAATGGTGTGGATGAAGGGAAAGTGTAAATGGAGGTAAATATCAAAAACTGTAATAAAATATCTATAAATTAAAAAAATTTACAAGTTAGCTAATAATTGCAGCACAGATTTATTACATGATTTCAAAAAGTTTTTCTAAGTAAAATACAATCAATATCCCAACAAAAATGTTGTCAAGCATTAACATGCTATTGGGCATATAGCAAGAAAAGGCGTAATTTATATTACTAACATTGATAAAATTGCCCTTCAGTTATTAAAACGTTATGTACACATACATAGGAATAGTCTATAGTTTTTTCCCTGTCGAAATATTAGCCTTCTTCCACGATATCAACATTTAATTTGTAAGTGGAGGTAAAATATTGTCAGCTTTATAAAATAAATAAGTGTAAATCAGGGGAAGCAATTATCAACTGAAGTGTAAATGACAGGAATACAAGACATTGTTAACTTAGGGACAATAATGGCAACCAGAAATAATGGTGTATTTAAGAGAGGGTTAGACAATTTTATTGTATTTTCAGTTTTTGAGCCGTATCATTAATTAAAATTGAAAATTGTATTATTAAAATTTTATTTTCAAGGATATATTCTTGGTAAACTGCTTGATATAAAAAAATAATTGCATCTTTCATTAATTTGTCATGCAGAATCATTGCAAGAGAATAATAGGTTAACTTTCAAAAATTCTCTTGCAATGATTCCTCCGCATAGCAAATTAATTAAAAATTTCCCTCGCTCTTACTCTGTCCAATCACAGTCGTGAATAATCTCTCGCTCTCCACGCCTCCTTTGACGACGGCAATTAATTATTAATTTTTAATTTTTCCGAAAACACATACAAATCACACACAGCACTCGAATTTCATCTTACAATTTTCATAATTTTTTAAGAATGATCTCTAGTTTCTACTTTTTCAGCGATATTATTTTTTACGCCTAAACGATAACATATATCAAAAATCTGTTTGGCAGCTTTTTTAAACTATCTTATCCATGTTGACTGATTTTTTCAAGGCAGCAAATACTATGGCTTTAGCTAATTTGTAACTAACGAAATTCTGGTTAATTGACTTTTTAGTCAAAACCTATATAATTACTTGCTTTGAAAAATTAGCTATCACGGCAAAAACCATTTAAAACAAAACTGTCAGACAGATTTTTGATATGTGCCCTCGTTTAAGTTTTAAAAAAATAATGATCGCAAAAGAGTTGAAACTAAATAGCGTGGCCTTAAAATTCCATAGGAAAAAAGACTAAAACGAAAGCCTTGCACACTAGTTTGACTCGATGTGTATAGAGGCGATATGCTTCGATTCGAGCGTGGTACTCTGGCTCTTATCACTCCGCTGTTCCCATGCATCAATCAAGGACATTTGTAACCAATGAAGACTTCTCATAGTTTCTGGTGTAAGACTGAAATCAATAAATGATTATTTAATCCTTGATTTCGATATCACGGAACACAAAACTAAAGATAATAAATAAATTAGACATTGAAATAGGTGTTAAGGCATTCTATAATGCCTTACTTGGTTTTTGTTTTTAAACTTTTGGATAAGCATGTTCACCTATTTTTGTTCGAAGACTCCTGGGATGAACATGGTCGACCAGAGTCTTAGGAGTTTGGGGCGGGGAGTGTGGAGGGGAGTGGGAAGAGTTAACGTATTTCGCCCTGGAGACGACACCTTCCATCAGCCAGTTTTGGTGCCAACACTTCCCAGACTTTACCAATACATTACTTCAATTATTTACAAAATTAAGAACATTTATTCCCTTTTTAATTCTTGCCAGTAAGCCTTGTTGTGGCCTACCACACATTTAAGTAAGCAACAAGTATAGTGAGGAAAATCCAAAGAGCACTGGTGACATAGGGTGTTTTCATATGTGCTTACAGTTGACTCTAGGTCTAGTTATTAACACACGTCATCAACTTGTATACGTCCACTGGAGAGTTCCTCAGATAACACGTTCTTTACTTCACACACAGAGAAAAAAAATTGTCTAGGTTTGCTGTTTTTTAGTTTTTCCAAATTGCCTTCGAGAAGTCTACAATTTTAAATCGACTCTTTCAGCACTGAATTAGGTATATGACCTCTTTAAGTGTGTTCGTCTTGGACAGACTCCTTAACTTCCGGACCTTTGTGTTATTTATTTTTATTTGCATCCTCCATTCCTCCAGAACATACTGAATTGGAGTTGTCATCAATACAATAGACTGTACATTCTGGTACGCTTTGTCTCATACACAGTTTAAATACACATGTAGGTACATGATTAAATCACCTATATAATGATAATGCACTGAATTTACCCATATAGTTCAGAACATATGTACATTACACGGATAGGTTAGGCCTACACCTATTGTTAACGGTGCAATATGGCCCTTGCACACATGACATACAAGCATCAGTCGATCAATGAGGGAAAACACAGGTCTTGCCGTTGACATCAAAAGACGCATATCAAACGTCACATTGCTTACTCTCGTCGTAATCCTACAGGGACCCTCCCAGCATCCCTGGTGCTGAAAAACGCTGCATCGAGATAGGATACAGACATGTAACCACATCAATTGTCCTTCATTGAGCGCCTAACCACGAGCTTTGTAGTCTCACACTGGCTGTTTCCAAATAGTGCCTTGAAGAATCCTTCGCACCCTCGCATACTTGAAAAGTGCATCATGAAGGATGAGGGCCATTTTTTATTCGTGTCCGAGTTCTACCGAGGATCCAAGATGTACCCTTCCACACATCCTTGGTTCAAAGTTGCGTAGCACGCTTCCTTACGCCCTTGCGATAGTCGAACTGGAAGGCTGAATTTTTAACTTAAACCTGTCAACTATTTTAAAATCTAAATTATTATTTAACTGCCAAGCTTACAAAAAATAATTGCAGCATAATATCAAAGACTGAGATTTAATGCTATTTCGTTGACGTTTAATTTCTAAAATTTAAGGGAGGATTGATCCCTGTCAGATCGGTTTTACGGTTTTTCTTATAAATCAGGGATAGAGACATTGGTTTACTTTTTTCACGCTGACAAGGCATAGTTTTATTGTTTCATTCGCTTTTTGGAATCCATATGGTATTATTTCTGTTAATTTTGTGGCCTGTGTAGTCGCTCCCGTAAATAAAGCAATTTTTCCTTTTCAGCTGTTTCCCGTTGCGAAATAATTAATTTATAATGCTTCCAACTATTACAGAAAATCGATTGAGTTTGTATCTATGCCCTATCGTGACAAACATTTTGATACATCGAGTGGAACAGAAGTTATCGAGAAGCAACGGATAAATCCGAGATTGTAGGGATCAATACTCCTTAATGTAAAATTATTTTATGTCACCTGTGCCTTATAAACTTACTATTTTTACATTACAATTTTGTTTTGTAGTAAACTTCTAACAGTTACTGCAATTCATTAAAAAAAGTATTATGTAACAAAACAAAAGTTTGATGACAACCGCATGGTATATCGTTTGAACAGATTCGTCTAGATAATGTCTTGTGTAAATCAAATTGTATTATTATTATTATTATTATTATTATTATTATTATTATTATTATTATGAGTTGTAATATTATAAACATCATTATCTCCATAATTGTTTTTAGTCTGACCAAAAATAACAAGTTAAAGTTTTCTACCACATCAGATATTTATTTACAAAATAGGGTTCATTTGAAAATTTAGAACGAAATATTTATCTCCGGAACCATTAGCACTAACTACACGAAGTCTTATATTTCAGCAGTTCTTGATCTTAGCATCAAGAATTAAGGTGAAGTATAAAGTTATAGGTCAACCATGCTGGAATATGGAACAACATTAAAAATATTTAAAGTCGTATTTTAAAGAAAGGCTATTTAGTTATCATCCACAATTTAAATCAGGATTTTTTTTTTTTTTTTTTGCTGTAGTTCTAACATTTTGGAAAAGAGCACTACATTTATAAACAAATAAAGATATTTTGTAACATATTTAAAACTAATAGAACGAATCAGACGACATTTTACACTGGAACAGATTAAACAAAATGGTGCACAATACAAGCATTGCATTTCGAAACATGAATAAATAATTTAAGTTTATGTCACATTTCTGTGAATATTAAATCGAATAAAGTTTTTTTTTATTTACGAAGCACATAAAAAATACTGAAGTCTTTATAAGCAGCAATAAATATTGATAAGCTAATGCTACTGTAAATGTATTTAAATAAATACAATAATTATTTTTCACTTAAAACCTGCAATAGTACGGTGGTTTTAATGTTACAGTACTCACTTTTATTCAACTAAAACTTTGTTCTGTGCGTTAAGTCACAAATACCGATACTAAAAACATAAACTTCATAAAAGGAGGGGGGGGGGGCAAGAAAAAGCAGTCGCCCCCTCCACCCGAAAATGTTTTTATGTAACGTTATGCATAATATACTGGTTTGTTTGTGCTGTTGTATTTATTAAAGCATTTAAAATTGTGATTTTATGAATATAAAGTAAAGATCTTTTGTTAACCATGCCATTTAATATTTGCTGCATTTATACCAGAGCGTAATTTCAGGTTTTTCTAGGGGGTAGGGGGGGGCAAGATTTTGCTTTCCGGCGACAGTGACCTTGTTGCATATTTTTTATTAATTAAGCATGTATACATTAGATACTTTAATAATAAAACTTCAGTTTCATGTGCTTAAGTTAGCATTATTTAAATTTAAAAATACATAAAATATATTTATACACATGAAATTCTAAATCCCCTTCCCGTGGCCCCAAATGACGCCCCTGATTTATACATACATGTATTTATTTTAACTTATTTTTTCGTCCTTATACCCCGTTTGGACTAAATCCTTGTTACGCCCATGCAAATAGAAAAAAATTATAAGATTCAAAATCACTGAGCATCTCCAGCATAAGCATAGTACACAAAACGAGAAATCTAATGGCAAACACTAGCTCAACATTTCTGAAAACAAAGCTTTGAATTTTTTTAATGAAAGTACCTATTTGTAAAGAAAGTATATAGATGGTTAAAGAAGAAACAGGAACACGAAAAATTATTTTCAGATAAATAAACATCATTAATGCTTAAAACTGGAGACATATATACATATACAAATTCATAATTTCAACAATATTACAAAAGTAGGAACGTGTTTTTCTCGCACATTCTTACTGCGAGGAACAGTACTTTGACAATGCTTTGCATCTCTCCCGCACGCAAAAGGTAGAGTCCGCCATCTACCGAGAGTGTTGCACACTTCACAAATATAGTGTACACTTCAAACTACAGGTAGCGCGGACTACGAATACGCTTAGAGATGGAATATAGGAGACCAGCACCGCCATGTTTTTCAGTTACAAATTTTAAGTACGAGTCAAGAAGTTTGATTTAATGAACATTGAATTGAAAGTACCACTTGAAAAGTTATCACACAATTTATAAACAAATGTTGCACAAAATAAATAATCTAGATATTTCAACTATCTACTAACCCTGCGCGACACAAAAATACAACGATTAGCAAATACAAAATTTCTCATTATTTTTGTTTGTGTTATTTAAAATAAATAACGCTCGTAATTAGTTTTAATATTGTATATATTCACATACAGAAAGCAATAAATATGATATTTGAATAAATAACGTTAGGAAAACTTTTCTATCCTTAAATATAATGAATTAAGAAAATTTCAAACACGTTCGAGACGAGAATCTGTGACTAAATGCACGATATTCAATAAATTGAAAGACAAGATGGCCGCGGTTATGGTGTAAGTATGGCGTCACAGACATTCAAGAAATTGAATTCAGTTGAAATTGAAGCAAAAATTTGATCGTGTGGGCCTTTAGTCCAAGTCTATATTGATAATTAAAACTGGATTCACAATTAAAAAATTTAAATGATGACATCCAGATAAGAGTTGACTTAAAAGTATAAAGTACGTTATTTGACATATCAATTCTCAATTGAATTTAACAGGTCGTGTTGGACGGCCAGTTTGGCTGTGACTTAAGAAATATAGAATATTTGTATTTTACTTAATAATTACTGGAATTAACCAATTACAGAATTCGGAAAGTTAAATAAACATGACTGATGTTTGGTTTACACAGGGGCGTCATTTGAGGTTTTTCTTGGGGTGAAGAGGTAGGCAACATTTCTTTTTTCGGCGATGGTGACCTTGTTGCATCATTTTTATTAATCAAGCCTGTATAAATTATAAACTTTAATAAAAAATATTAAGTTTTATTTGCTTAAGTTGGCATTACTTAAATAACAAAATACAAAGAAAAATATTTTATAGACTTAAAATTCTAAATCCCCCCCCCCTCCCAGCCAACCCTATATGACGCCCCTGGGTTTACAATATATTACAATCCTTTTAAACTAAAAATAGCAGTTAATAAGATTCCATTGAAAATAATCCTATAAAATTACAGCAATCTAAAAATATCTGGTAAGTGCACCATCGATATACAGTTATTTTGTTACACCACTATAGAGTGGTACTCACAGGTTCGAAAATAGGTAAAGCTGTATTTGCAATTAAAATCTTAAGAACTAAGAATTATGCGATATGCGCGGATCGCGCTCACGGAAAAGTCTATTCAGTGATTTTGTTACAAAAAAAATTTTAACTCCTAATTCCAATCAAAGAGATATTCCGACCAAATTTCCACATTTAATCCAGGGAGACGGCTATAGATTATATTGTATATTTTGCGTGATTATTATAAATAACTTATTTGGGATAACACCAAGGAATAGTATAAACATAATTTTAATTAATTTTATAAATTATGTGCTGATTGCACAGTCACACACTCGAGTAAAATCCAAGGTCTCTGAGTGAAATGTGAGGAATGTTCACTGCAGAGACGAAACGTGAGTGAAAACTAAGAACAAAAGAGTATTTCTTGAGGAATGAATAGAGGTTCCTTAAGATTTTTATAAGCATCATACCAATCGTGGCGGCCGTAATATAAAGGTTAAGGTGCCACACTGGGAAAATAGTATTCTTATTTTGAATTTCATGTGGAACAAAACTATTGTGTCAAGAAACGAATGTATGCACTGGTATTTACAACATAGTTTATATTCGTCAATGTTGTGTTCTAAACGCCACTTTTTAAAACAAACTGGTTATGAAATCATGTTATAAACAAATTCACAATGTATTTTATTATTCAATGAGGGATTTGAAAACGTCGAGTTAAATTTTATTCGTAAGGGGAAAATGTACTCTCAAGTAATTTATACAAAACTAACATTATTTTATACAAACATAAAATTATGATTTTCCCCACTGGAACGCCCTTAAGCTAGTGAATAACTGTTGAGCCCCGCGTGTGAAGAAGAGGTGTGCCAACAAATAATTTTATAAGTCTGGCACCTTTCACGTGAGGGCATCAAAGGCTAACACTCGACAAGAATGTAAGTAACGTTCTGATTTATTTCGATATAACTTACTTATGTGCAAGATAAAATAAATAGTATATTCAATTTAATAAGTTAAATTTTATTATTATTAATTATTTTAAATTGACATAAGGTACATTTCAGTTAAATTCATAAGTCAATGCACGAAGAGAAATTATTTTCTCTAGGTGAGTGGTAACACTTAACCTCAACTAGATATCTCAAGTTCCTGAGTACAATGTGAACGAAAAATTCACAGTTTATACTTAAGTGCTTCTCAGTTTCACCTTTACTTTAAGGATTTTCTCTCAGTATTCTATATTGACCCATAAAACTAACCAGTTTTAATCAACATGACATGAGAAATCATAACCCAAGAATTCACTTTCAGTCATAATTTCAGTTATCACATTACACATAGACTGCGCCTATATACATTACAAAACTATATTTATTTTAATGTACAAACAAAAATAAACCACAAAAAAAGTTTCTGCCATGTTAGTTTTAAAATCATCAACCTTAAGGCTAACGGGCCAAATCTTCAGCACTGAGACACCAACAATTTCACAGTAAATAAGCATCCAAATACTTATCTTTGCATATCTGGCATCTGTGTAAAATAAAACTGAAAGCTATTCTTTTTCAGATTTGTATTAATGGTTTCCATATCCTGAGCCACGGCCGTAGAAGAGTAGGTTTGGACATTCGCCTGGACACTTGACCCCCTTGCTGTTTGGCTGCAGTTCACCAAGTTACCGAGTATGTTGTGCGTCTTTGGCACTGCAATCAGGGCGGTCGGGCTCAAACTCCTCCCACTTCCCGCCCACTTTTTCCCAGTGTGTACATCATAAAGATTAACAATTTATCAAAACATATGTTTTATCAATTTATGAAAAACTTCCATCGCTCACATTCCTAAAGCATGGCTCCAGCAATCTTGAACTTAAAAAGTAACTATAAACGACCAATAAACGAACATACAAACAGTTAATACGACGAAACATAAAAACAAAAAAGTAGTCGTTCGAACGTTAAAAAAAAATGTTAAACGTAAAAAGGAATGTAAAAAGGTAAAAACGAACGTTAAAACGAACGTTAAACAGAGTGTTTTAGGTGTTTAAACACCTGTTTCAGATGTTTGGTGTTTTAGGTGGTTGGTGTTTTAGATGCTTTAAATTTTAAATTTTAAAAACGGGTGTTTAAACGGTAAAAAACATTCTTTACCAAACACCTAAAACACTCATGTAAATTTTGTTAGGACAACAAAGCCAATACTTGGCACGTTTCATATGTTGTTTAGCCAACAAATTTTTTGTTGAATCAAATACATACTTGTTTGGCAAAATACAAACATATATACAGTTGAATCAAACAAACATTTTTCTGTGTGCACGTAAGCTTCATTCCTAATCAAAAACCGTCTCGATATCTCAACAGGTTTAAGAGATACAGAGGATTACTTGGAATGAAGTTTTATTTCATAAATTCCCTTAAAGGTTTAAATTTTAAAAAAAATTCTGAAACTGCTTTTTAGGGGTATATGTAAGCTTCATTCTGAAGTAAAAATAAAGTCGATATCTGGAAAAGGTTTTAAGAGATATCAAGGATTTATTGAAAACACATTTTACGGCTTTCCACCCCTTTGATTTTCGAATTTAGGAAAATTACTCCTTAGGCGTAAAGGAAAGACGTCCTCAAAATTCCATGCCTCTAGGTCCAGCGGTTTGGACTGTGCGTTGATGAGTGAGTGAGTGAGTGAGTGAGTGAGTGAGTGAGTGAGTGAGTGAGTGAGCGAGCGAGTGAGTGAATGAGTGAGAGGGCTCTTTTTTTTTTAATATGGAGATTAATTCTTCTGTTGGATATATTTTCCACACAATTACTTTTTTTTATTTCAATTATTATTTTAAGTATTTTGTGTTTTAGTCGGTTTAAACCGGTTTTAACTCAATGTTTGCATTATTTTGGTCCGTAAGTTATTTTTACGTATTCAGTTTTTTAAAGTGAAACTAAGAGGAAAATAGTTATTACTCGTAATCAGCTTTGGCAGTGGACAAAGTCCACGATATATTTTAACCAAATAATACATATCCGCTGCTTGATTCTGAGTAGATACGACACTGGGTTTAACGAAATAATCATAGTGTATCCAGTATGCTTAAACAATTTCGTAGCGTTGAAATTCAGATTTATTTGCGGGGTAAGGACCCTGGACTCCCTTCATTATGGGTATAAAGGGTTGGTTTACAAGGCACCAAATTGCAAGATTTCTCTCCTCCCTCACAACCTCCCCCGGCAACAAACTTTATGAACAAAGCTCCACAATGTTATTTGCACATGGTTTTTTAACTGTTTGAAATTTCTAATTTTTATACCCTAACAACGAATAAAGTGGATTATGTAATATCAATTGAAAACATTAGTATACATAATTTTCGAACCCCTTTTTGAGATAGAACTACGATATTGATTTTTTATGATTATCCCAATGCAAGTGAACGAATTCACTCTAGGCATTTTTGAGGATAGTTCTTCATAACTTGAGAGCTATTGAGATGAAAAAATGTATTAATAAATCATATGTCTATATTTATTTATTTATTTTATTTTATTTATTTATACACGAACAAAATTCAGCTCCAAGGCCGGATTACAATTTGCCGTGTCTAACATATTCTTAAACAGTAGCCTAATCTTCACTACCAAGTAAAAAAAGGAAAAAAAAATACAATAGATAACATAATACAATAAGTAAAATATGACAATATGCAATTCAGTACAAAATACAATAGATTAAACCAGTGGCGTAGCCAGAATTTAAGTTTGGCGGGGGGGGGCAATAGTTACCCATTCCCCCTAATGAAGCGGGGGGTCCGGGGGTCCTCCCCCGGAAAAAAATTGGATTTCAAGGTGCAAAATGAGATTATTTTAGCAGTTTTCCTAGTAGAAATATATATATATATATATAAACCTGACACGGTCTTGCCATGTTTTCCTTTGATTTTTTTTAAATTATTTCTTATGTCATCAGTAATTCTTAAGACTGTCTTAAAGTGTCTCTTAAAGATTTATAAAAAAACACGTTTTTATAACGATGAACGATACAGTTTAACTGTTATGTTTTATGTGTTGGTATCTTATATATATATATGCAATCTCTTTGTTAAAGTCTTTTAATTTAACTTATTTGAGAAATGCAATATTTGCCTACGTTATTTGCCATCAGTTAAAGGAAGTTCTCGCCTAGCACATGAACTGTGATACATATCATGTCACGCGTGTTTTGTTTTACACAAAACTATGCCAAAATTATTGCCTCTATCTTTACATATTAGAATAAAACACAGTCCAAATACGCGCCTATATTTTTTAAAATATAGCACACATTTTAAACATATTTGTAACACCTTTTAAATAAATGTAACTGATTTTTGAAAACTGATGTACCGAGAAAAATAACAACTGAACTTGTAAAACAGAAACAGAACTGCATTTGTTTGACTTTACGCCTTACCTTCCACCTTTAAAAATCACAAAAATATGTTTTTCAGACATCTTACTGGCAGGTTGTTTGCTAGCTAGTCCCTATATAGTCCAGTCACTTTAGGTTTTTTAGCGGAAAAAATTCATAATAAGCTGAATTTTGGCAGACATAGGTATTCGACCTTCCTCTTCAGCATACTGAAAGTCCTGACAAATCCGACTGGAGCTTAGGCCGCCATATTGAAAAAATGGCGGCCAAAACGGGTTTTTCGCTTTTTTATCGATTTTGGTAAGTTTTATCGCAAAATACGTTCTGACATAAAATGTTCTACGTAATATTTTCTACAAAATTGGCCATAACAATTGTTTTCGTAGGATGCATGGTTTTTGAGATATGGGCTCCGGAAAGATAGCAGTGGTCCCACTATCCTCAATAATATGCTTTCATGTCATGTATTTTTCCTAACAGAAAGGTTTTTATTAAATGGGACGGTTTGCTTTATCTTAACTTTATGCTAATTTCAAATTTCAAAGGGCCTGTAATGAGTCAAATCATTTTTTCTTTCCTTTATTCCTCTCTCCTTCTGGCCTAGATCCATTTCCACACCACGCAAGACGTAGGATACTTGGCGCGTTTTTTTTATAGTGGAATCCCCAGGAGGCATATAACCACTCTTCATTCTTCTGTGTTTCCGTATTTTCGTTGTCCATCTTGAACTAGCTTGGGTGATAATAATTTAGTCTTCATTATCCATGATTTCGACGAGGTTATCTGGGATTTCTTCAATATCGTCTTCACTGCCATCACAAGGCTGCTTGTTGAGGCAAGAGATTCCTTGACAATAACTGCAAATTGTAGAACATTTCAGGCCCATCTTTTTGCATCCGCAAGAAGATCCACACCCTTTTGTACATTTGCAGGAGATCATCTTCAAAAGCGCATCTGGTGCTGCAGCAATGTTGGTTGGATTAGGGCATAATATTTTGTCCATCTTCCTCCAACCCCATGATTCAGGTGTCTTTTCCACACC